>MU623445.1:0-135286 GCA_025201765.1 Daldinia sp. FL1419
TATTATATATTATTAAATTATTATATAATTTAATTAAATTAAAAATATATTAATTTAAAACTTATTTATATTATTATTAATAAGAATTTAATATAAGGTTATTAGTATTTAATTTATATTTATTAATAATAAATATAATTTTATTTAAAATTATAGGCCTTTAAATAAATAATATTTTAAATATTAATATTATAGAATTTTTAATAATAAAAGATAAGGTATTTGTTAAAGCTGGAATTAAAATATATCTTTAGAAGATATTAAATGTTAAAATTAAAGATTTTAATAGTTTATACTTCATTATTTATAAGGAAAGTTATGGTATAACTATTATATAAAAGGAATAGGTTAAGAAATTTAAATAGTTGGATATAAAATTACCAAATATAACCAAAAAATTTATTAAATAATGGGTACAAAAAATGTATATTTCTTTTATTTATTAATCTAAAATAATTTTTAATTATTTAATAATAACCTAACATTTGAAATTAGGTTTTAAAAAAATAAAAACCTTTAATATCTAAATTAAATAATAAATAAATAATTAAATATAAAAATTTAATTATATTAATTTAGATTTTTAAAATTTATATTTATATATTTTTATTAATAGCTCATTTATAAATAATAAGGATTTAAATTTATAAATTAATTATATTATTATATTAAATAATAAAGAATTAATTAATTAGAATAATAAAATTTAAATTATTAATAATATTATTTATTAATTATTTATTAAATATAAATATATTATTTAGAACATATTTGCCAACAAAATCTATAAAATGGTTTAAGGTTTTGATATTAAATATATTATTTATTATATAATTAATATTATTTTAAAATATTTTTTATTATCTAAGGCTTTATTAATCTTATATATTAATTTATTTTTCTTATATTAATGTTTTATTTAAATGGGTAATATTAATAAGAAAAGGTTAATAATTAATTTAATAATTATATAATAATTATATAAAAATTGGGAAATTGATGATATTTGATAGATTTATAATATATATAATCTTGTAAATATTATGATAAAAGTATCTTTAAATAAGGTTATATAAATATTAATAAAAAATAATTAAATTAACCTGCAATTAAAGGGATGGGTAAAGTAAAAGTTAAATATTAGATTTATAATATAGTTGCGAAAAGAAAATAGAGTAAGTAGTAATTATATAATTTATATCTTTAGTTTGGTATATAACCCTTAAAAAGTATTTATATATTTATTATTATATAAAAATAGGTTTTTTACCTATCTTTCCTAAATAGCTTTTTTCTTTAGACAATTACAATACACTAATCTTACCCCTATTATTATTTGCTTTATTATTATCTTGCTTTTATCTTACATACGTACCTACCAACAAAAACAAATTTTATATATATAAATAAATACTTAAAATTTATATAAATATATTTTTGGAAATTTAAAAAGAAGCTTTAAGGGTCCAAAATATATTTTATATTTTACTTAAAATCTTTTATATACTAACCTATTTTTTATAATTTCTCTTTTAATTATTTTCAAAAATTAAATTCATAAATAAAATCTATAATAAATTTTAATATAACTTTATATATATAAATTATTAATATTTACATATTATGATATCAAAAGGAATTGTTGAAACTATATATATATAAATTTGAGGTGTGCGGTTTTTTTGTCCCATAACTGTAAGTATCGATGGAACCTACCTAACTGCCTGCCTAACCTACACTAGGTACCTACATGTACATACCTACCTCCCCCAAAACTTAGCTCAATCGACTAACGCTAGCCCCGAGGATTTACCGGAAGACTTGTAAGTAGTGTACGTAGTATCTGTGTGTACAGTACCTAGGTAACTTCTCTAGCCGAAGTCTTATAAAATGCTACTTCTTATAATTGTATGGTAGGTTATAATAACTCCAATCAGTCGAAACTGGCAAACTAGGTTCAAGATATAATGGTTGCTTGCAAAATGGATCTACATCTATATTAACCAGTGAGATATATCCACAAGTATGTTGGATGACTTCAAATTTACAAAGCTACCTAGGTTAGGTAGGTATATAAGGCAAAGTCACAGGTAAGAACAAATGAAAAGTTATATTTAGACGTGACTGTTATAGTACATCATACAAACAACTCTACCTAGCGGCAGCTGCTATCTTAATCATTGTTAATAAAAAAGACAATACACGCTCTCACAGGTTAGATGTTATAGAACGCAGCGCAAAGCTCTCTCTCGATATACAAGTAAAACCAACCAAAGGAACTTTTAATAATTCTCTTTTCGTCTATTCGTGGTATATATCAACCATTACACGCGACAGCTCTAGAGGGCCGCTCCTTGGTTGTCTCGACCTTCTCCTTTTCAACCATCTTCCCTTCAACACCATATTCGAATTGGACGTGTCTATTCGGACCGGGCGTGATAGTCATAAATGTACAATTCCACGGTCAGTCGTTGCCGCGGGCCCTCTAGAGCCATCTTCCACATCCGTTTCCTCCTTTCAGCCTCTACTCCAAACCGGCACGAAGCATCTTGCCTCCCCTCCCACTCCCGCAAGTGCAGATAAACGCATTAGATTAAATTACCTTTGGTCACCAGACTCCCGCCAGCAAAAAAATGGGCTGGAATCTCCATAGATGCCAAAGTTCCGTAGCTAATTTTTTGAGGCGGCTTATTCAAAAACATCATTGATAAAGCCAGCCGTCTGAGAATGTAAATCACAAGAAAACCTGAGTGAATGCTCACAGGGGTTCGCAATTCCTTAGGTAGGCCGCCCACAGTGGCTTGGCAACGCCTCCTGGATGGGTATCGAACTAAAAAAAATAAAATGAAACGGATGTGACGTGTAGGTCGTGGACGATCACTCAGTTCCAGCCAAGAGAATTCTCAGCTGCGACAGGCGCTGAGATGTTCGCGGTGCGTGCCGAACTGTTCATTCCGCTCCTTCCACTGCCCTGGCTGTCACGAGTATTTCCTCCGGCTCCACCGTATCCCGGGTTGTTTGTAGTAAAGTCCCGGCTCAACAGCGCGCCGCCCATCAAAGGCGGGCTTCCGCCCTGATGCATTTCCGAAGGTAGGGTTACGGAGCTGCTTCGCTGGTGCCTCTGCTTCTTTCGCTTGTAGCGACGGGCAATGATAAACATGGCGGCACCATATGCACCGGCAACGCTAGCGGCACCGACCGCGATGCCCGCGGTCATTCCCTGCTGCGCGCTGGTCGTCTTCTCGTTGGGACCCTGGGTATCGAAAGGATCATTGTTGTTGGGGGCACCAGAATCGGTTGAACCATCTGCACCGCTTCCACTAGAACCAGGAGCTCCATCAAGTACGTCACCTGGCATGATTCCAATAGCCGGGTTAATCTGACTGGTCAAATTCCTGACAAGAGGATCCTTATGGTTGTACAAAGGAGTCGTGGGGTATCCAATGTCATCGCTAAGCTGGGCGATACCCTCGGTGGGGTAGAAAACCATAGCTTGTGAAGTGATGTAACCCAGGCGAGCAGTAGTATCATAAGGCCTGATGCTGTACATCTTAACCCTGTTGGGATCGAAACCACCGCCAAATGCGAGACCCAAAGGTAGGAGCTCGAACATCTGAGAAGCAGCGAGAGGCTCATCCACAAGGTGCTGGTAATTCTCACCAAAGAGGAAAGAGATCTGGATGAGCGTCGTATCATCAGGCTGCGCTGGTATTTCCGTCGGAGTAATAGCTTTCGGCAGGGAGGTAGGAATTCCGGTTGCAGTATGCGTCGCGCCAGTGCTAGGGGTGACAGTGGATGGCTGGACAATGATTGTGGTCGGGAGCCAAGATTCAGAGTCTGTAATTGTTCCTATCGGGGTAGCACTCGTAAAAGGTCTGGTCGTCGAAGTAGTAGTAGGCGTAGGCGTAGACGTAGACGTAGTTATGGTAGAGGAACTGGTTGAAGTCAGAGTGGGGATCTGAATACTTGAACTCGTAGTAGAGCTTTCGGTAGTCGTTGTGGGCTGAGAACTAGTGATCGGAGGCGTAGTCGTGTTGAGGGGAACTGAGAAGGCGCTCGTAGGAACCGAGGTAACGCTGTCTGTCGATGAAACTGTAGAATTAATCGATACAGTAGGAGAGGTAATGGTTGGCAAGCTACTAGAATCAGTTGTGGATGTACTGTTGTTAGGAACTGGAGTGCTAATTGTGGTTGGCACGCTGTTGCTGCTGCTTTCTGTCGATGAAGCAGTTGTTGATTCAGTAGTGTTTCCAATAATCGACGTCGGAACTGAGACTGTCGACGAACCCGTACCCAAGATAGGCGGGAGCGACAAGATAGGAGTTTCCGAGCTTGACGGAGAAGCGGAAGCAGTAGGCAGAGTAGATCCACTGGATGCTGTCGGAGCAGTGCCGGGGAATGACGTTGTCGGGAAGAGCGAGAGCGAGAGCGGCAGAGATGTAGGCAATAGAGTCGGTAACAATCCACTGTCTGTGCTGTTCGTGCCAGTTTCGGTAGGAGCACCCGGACCTGTGCTCGTGCTTGCACCGGAACTAGACTCGGTAGAGTTGGCAGTCGGTGCTGGAAGAATAGCACTCGTAACATCGCCTACGACACTGGTGACTCCACCAACGACGCTGGTGATACCTCCAATGAGCCCGCCATCTGAGCTCGTAGAAGCCGGAGCGCTAGAAGAGGGGGTCACGACACCGGTAGGAGCAATGAGAATACCCGAAGACGACGACGGTACTGTTGTAGTGTTGGTCTCGATCTTCGATTCGGTCACAGGAAGAGCACTCGTATCAATGGTAGAAGTTTCGTTCTTAGAATCAGCAGTCGTAGTCGGAGCGGCAGTCGCTGTTCCTGTCAATGTTCCAGTCGAGGACGCGGTCGCTGTCCCGTTAGCAGAAGTAGATGTGGTCGCTGGTGGTAATAATGTTGGGAGATCTAAGCTAAGCGTTGGTAACACGATTAGCGGGGGAACACCCCCAGTAGAGCCCACACTCCCGCTGCTGCTACTGATAACGCTGCTGGTGCTGGTGCTGCTGCTGGTGCTGCTGCTCGTCTTAGTCAATGGGTCCTTAGATTGGGTCTGAGATTCAGACTGGGACTTGGACGACGAAGATTGAGACTTAGATGCGGATTCGCTCGTGGGAGATGTACCCGTCACGGAAGGAATTCGGGATGATGAGGTAGATGAGGTAGATGAGGTAGATGAAGTAGACGAAGTAGACGACGAGGTCGTAATCGTCGAGGATTCGTTTGGGTCGGAAGATCCTCCTAGGAGACTTGACAATAAGTCGGAAATCGTGTCCTTCTTCGTCGAGGAATGGGTGGTTGTGGAATCGGACGACTCGCTTTGAGTGCTCTGCGACGCCGAGCTCGTAATGGTGTGATTAGTATACTGCCTTTTGACATGCCTGGGGAAATAGATCTTTGGTCTATTTTCCGGCTCGGCGCTTGCTAGCGACGCAGCGGCCACTAAGGCCGCTACGACTAACGACCCCTTATGCATAATGACTTAAGATTAAGGTTTAACTCTTTTTGACAGATGGCAGATATCAGATCGACCGTTAATTGACAGCTACGACGGGTATAATTCGAGAAGATTGACACAGGCTATGCGAAATCGTAACTAAAGGCTGGGCGTTAGTCTCACCAAAATGGCGAGGTGAACAGATCCAACCCAGCTACCTACTATGTCAGGATAATTTGGAACGAATGTACTTGACAAAATATGTCAACGAGTGGATGCTGTGGGCAAGATTGTCAGCACTTTACGTCCAGTCCGCAGCAATATTAAGAGTGCACGACCGATCCACGGTAGATCCCCATAGGAAGCAAAACGTGGGTCAAGGAAATCTGATCCATTCTTATATCCTCTCTCTTCTCTCTTTTGACGATGACTCCCCCAGATATGCGCTTTTCACTGACCTTGTTCGCAAGCAAAATAAATTTGATTTGTAGATATGGTAGTTGTTGTTATTTTCAAAAGAGCGGCGCGACGAATAAATCGTCAACTTAGATCTCGGATAGTAATCCCAATTTGATAGATTTGGTGTGGGCGTTCACGACGTATCGCGCGGGCGATTCCTCAGCGATGCATTGGCCTTGCCGGTTGGCTAATCGACTAACGAAGCGGTCGTCGAGTACGCGGTCAAGGCTCCAAGGTGGTTGGAAGGCCAGCGCCGGAGGAGAAAGTTGTCGTCGAAAGGTGCACCTTACGAGGTCGGCGAAAAGGAAAAGAGCGAAAGACGGAGGAGGTAGGGTGGAGGGCGAAAGACAGGCAGGTCGAAGGGGTAAATGAGAAACAGCTGGAGGAAAGGTGAGAGGGAAAGTGTGGAAGAGGAGTCGTGGCTAAGAGTGCCAAGGCACTAATACCCAGGGGTGGTGCCTCGTTATTGATCAGTCTGTTCATTGATCAGGGGAGACGGACCAGGGGGGGCTAGGGAAGGGGGGTGAAGTGAACAGGATGAGATGGATAATTACGTGGGGCTAGTACACAAGTGGATTAGTGGAAGTGGGGAGCGATATTGGACTCTCTTCTTTAGGAAATGGGGCCAGGGCTAACCTTTTTTTTGAGCCTTGACAGACTGACAAGCGGAAACTACGTACTATGTAAAACATCTATTCAATGGCGGCGCTTCGCACTTTTGTTGTTAGCTTGCGCAGGTACATCGAATCGGACATAGGCTTCTATTGTTAGATCTAGGTAGCTTGTGAGGTTAGAGCAGGTGAGCTACTCAATTAGACCAAGACAATGAAGAAGGGAATAAGAATAGGGAAGCTTAACTAATGGAATGTCAAAGACTAGTATATTATGAGCACATAGAACTATAGAACGGGCAGTTATCACAAACAATCTAGGTTAGGTATTTCGTTTGGCCCTTTTACCCCTTTTTTCTTATTCTTTAAGATTTTGTCCCATGCGTTCCAATGTTGTGCGACAAATGCCATGGCGATGCTGATGGCTGATGGCTGATACCTCGTGCGCAGCAACAACAGCAACAATATTATATTTTGCCTTTTTAAAAAGGTAAAAAAATAAAATAATTCGCTGTCCAACTCCCGATATCCTAAAAGTGATCAGATTATACTATACGTCCAGATTAAATATATATGCACCCTAATGCACCTAATGCAATAACAATCTCAAAACTGCGACGTCCGTACCGACGTGCAGATGTGCAGATGCATGGACGGGCTGGATGAAAACAAAGTGCACTCGCTCACTATATGGTAAACGCACACCATACCTAGGTATACTTGTAAGTATAGTACCATACCTAGTAGGTAACGTGCCGCACAAGTCAACCGATCAAACAAGTCAACCGATCAGCCGAAATATAACCGAAAATCAAAGAAATTTAAAAATCATAACTTTACGAATTCTTAATATTATTTTTTCAAATTTTAATATGTTTTATATTATATAAATCTGATATCATAAAAAAATTGAAAAGATTCTCCCGGGAATATAGAAGAAGTTGGTCAAAATATCAACTGTTTTAGACCCACTTTTCCGTTTTTTATTTTTAATAAATTGAAAAAATTCGTACAAAATTTAGAAAAAATACTATAATTATTACTTTTGAAAGAGGTATTCAAATCTTCAAACCGAATCTTGATACGATTTCTTTTGAATATAACGCACGTTTACGCACAGACGTATTTTGTATGTATTTTCGTTGATCGGTTGACTTGTTTGATCGGTTGACTTGTGGGGTACGTTAGTGGGAGAAAAAAAAAGTTTCCCGTCCTTGCTGCCGCAATATGCAGGTTGATAGGTACATAGCACTGGCGTGATTTGGAGGGGCGGCAGGTCTTGGGGGACTGGGGCATCTAAGATGAAGTACCTACAGGTCCATCTTTTGAGGTACTTGTATACTTGAAAAATACTTGGAAGATGGCGTTACTTACCCGCAAAAAGGAAGGTGACTACCATCCACGATCGAATTAATTGGTAGGAAAACAAGTCTTCTCAGTTAACTGACGCGTAATTAGATCAGGTTCTTAATGCATCCAACCCTGGTCCAGTTCATGCGTCCCTAATTGGCCCGGTTATCCTAGAAATAGCGGTCGATACTCGATCCAATTGGCTCCCAAGGTGCTGCGCCCTATTGCGACCTCAAAGGCAATTTATTAATTTCCTTGGACTTTTGCACTCTGGCTGGGCTGTACCTTGGTTCGATGGCATCTAGCTCTCTGGCTGATCATTGATGCACCATCGCCATATCGCACTATTACACCACATTGGTGGGGGATTTGGGATTAGTTTAATTCTTCAACTATTTATTACATATATTCGCCGTGGCGTTCCCATCGGGCCTCCAGCGCCTCTGCCATGTAAACATCGGGCAAGTAAATTAAAATCGACAGCCAGTCCGACGGAGGTGTACAATTGTTGATCAGTGCGGTGCGCCTTAGTTTTGGGTACGATCAAATAACGTCAATTGTGAAACGGGGGATTTGAAGAGGGAAAGATGGAATGTAGGCGTAGACTCCGTTAAACTAGAGGGGAAAATGGAAGGGATCTTGTCATAGTAAGTCAACGATGGACTGACTCCGTTTCATCGAATTGAAACGTCCTAAGAGAAGATCCTCAAGTACATACATATTTCACCGTACATACCAACATGTGGTGGGGCAATCAGTACGCGCGAGGGCCATCCTTCGAAGGCGTCCGTTTTTCTTCATCATAATATACTATGGTAGTATATAGGTAGGTAGGTATATATATTGTTTCACAGAGTCAAATGTTCCCGCTAGCACGATGACTAGATTACGACATTGCGGCGTGTCAACCCTTTTTTTTTTTTTTTTTTCGTCTCTCGGATGACGAGCCTTAAAGCCATACGATCCAACAGAACCAACAAGAAACCAGATTCCCGGGTTCTTAAGGCTTACCACTTGTTTAGGATCCAAAACTTCTGGAAAGTCATTTGTTTCGGGATGGCTGCGCACACGACCGTTTCTCGGTATCCATTGCTGACAATAGTTCCCTCCTTTGCCTCAACATCCTGTTACGTCAAATGCTTCAAATCCAGAGCAATGCCAGGTTTCGGTCTACTCTCCAGCCAAAAAGGGATAAGTCGTGTACATATTAGTCGTCGCTCATACTGCTATCCGTACATACGTACCTACCTGGGTAGATAAACAGCCCGGCGGACGTAGGACTGGATGTTAGGACCGAATGTGTAGCACCAGCTGGCTACGTGGAAATACAAATTTGGCATCTCACCTTGTGAATTTCCGCTCTGCATATCTTGTCCATCCCACCCTAGCCTACCCAAGCCTATTATGGCCTACTATGGTTAAGACTACTCACCTCGCTACATTCACTATCTGTGTACTGTACTCCATAAATCACCCATGTTTATTTTCCGTTCAAGCCCATGGCGGCTGATGATCTGAACACGAGAAACACCTGGTTCTAGCTCGCTTGGACACCTGTGGACCGTGGGTAGTGGATCGTATGGTTCATGGTCCGTGGCCTGTGAGCGACAAAGCGAATCCGTGAAATTTACTATGTATTGACTCAAATCGTAGATAATTCCAGATATCCCACGGTCAATCGTACTAACAACCAACGAGGCGGTATACATAGTAACAACACCAATGTTTTTTTGGTAAGAATAGAGAAAGAAGCCGCTACAGAAACGCCGCTGGTGTAAGTTTGTAATAAATGGCTGCAAATAGGCTGCAATCCGGGACCCAGATCCGGAAGTTCGAATCTTGTTACCAATGGTCCAATACATCGGCGTGGCGTAAGACGCCATCCCATCATGGTCTATCGCCCACGCGTATGGTACAATGTCCGTATGTGTGTTTGTGTATTTGTATGTGTGTACGTACCTGCGTCTCGTGTGCTCGCCATGCAGTTTGGATTCTCGTGGCTTTCCAATCCTCCGAACGGGAAGTTTTCTTTTCATTCAATGGTACTATTGATTTCGAACGGTCCGCAGGATTTGTTTGGATCTGGTTCCTGACTATCGAAAAGCCCTAAGATCTAACCGTGGCTTCTTACCACATTCATAACTAAAATAGCCGATCTTCCATGCCTAGGCCAGGCACACAAGTTTTAAGCTTCTGTGAGATCTTCGTAGGCTCAGGGTGCTGGTAGAAGATCGGCAATATGCTATCTGAAGGAGTTGCTTTTCGGCGAAAGCCTTTTGTTTCCGAAACGCAGCTGCATGACATTAATTCAAATACTCGGCTTATCTTGTTTTCCAAGAGAAGTAGTTATAGTAAGAGTGAATTCGTTCGTATTTTACTGCTCTTATTTTTATTTTTATTTCTTTTCAAAAAAGAAATCAATTTATTATTATATTATTAGTTAGTAGGCTTACTTACATGAAAGGGGACGAATAATACCTATTTACTCGGTTAACGACGGTCGTACCTTTCAAGCTGGGTACTATGTACTACATAGTACCTATTGAGCTCTGCAGCAGCTTACGCGGATAACCTAATAAAGACGAGAAGGCACCGCCGCTCAAATCAGGTATTATTTAGCGCGTTAGTTTGCTGCAGCTACTACATTAGCACCGCTCTGGTTCCTGACTAGGCCGGCTAGGCCAAATCGTAATCTTACGCTTACATGAAGTTGGGAATTGGCGCATGCAGGGTAGCCCCCAATCACATATTTATTGAACACTAATGTCCGACCGAAAAAAGCCTATCGATAATTACATTAATGTCCTTTCCATGCCTTCGGTAGCTTCTTTCCACGGTAAGTCGCCGATAATCTAATAGCAAACCCGAATGCAGCCGCTCCGGCACGATTGCCGATTACCGTACTCTTCCCCCTTTTCTTCTTCTTGTTATTCTTCTCTCCTTCTCCTCCCGGGACCAGGTAAGGCGTAAAAGGTAAGACGTAAAAGGTAAGACGTAAGGCTGTTAGTGTCGTCTCGTACCGTCCAGTCGTAAATAGCAAGTCACGTTTTAGGGGTAAATATAGAGAGTTATGTAGTTCACGTATCTAACAACACTTACAAGACTTCCTCTTAAATACAGTATAGACACATTCAACGTACCTAGATAGTAATTATAATTGTGCTCTTATTTTATATATTATGCCGAATTAAAACCGTTCCGCTCTGATCCCGAGTAGACATAATTGTATTGTCGTACGTAATAGCTAACCCCCCCTAATGCTAATGGTTAAGGAGTAATAGCATCACCAGATTTACCATACACCAAACACACATGTATCTTATTAATTACATACCTATATAGGTAGGTAAGTAACTAGATTAAATCGACTTAATGTGGATTATTGGATATATATAAATAGGTGTTAGCAGCCTGAGCGTACATAGGGTACTATCATGGTTGCTTAATTGCCTCTTCAGCCCCTTTGCGCAGCCCGTTCTTCCCCAGTGTCAATATAAGCCTCGGTCAGGCCTATCTATTACGAAGCCTAAGATTATAGAGTAGAACTGTATTCAGTACTGAGACCCAATCTTTTCTTGCGAGACGGAGATAGTCACGGTTCTATGAAAGCCGTTGTAAAACCATGGGAACAGACTTAACTCTACGAGAAGTATATGTAGAACCTCGAGCAGTTTTCTTGTAGACTAGCGGCGCCTCATGATAGTATCTCAGGATACTAACAGGTATTATGCTGATTGAATATGTTGATTAAACAGCTTCTGGCTTCGTAAACTAATATATGATCATATACACCTACTTGTTTTATACTGCCTAACCTAAGATCACGGCCCGAGAAATTGGGTTGGTCTATCATATGATAACATAGGATATGATGGATCCTGTCTCATGCTTAGAAAATAATGTAGCATTACAACTGACAACGTGGCCAAGTCTAGTTTGTGACTAGTACACCCGAGGGAATTATGGCCATGTTTAGGGGCTTGGGTATACGAAACCCACCTAAGACTTGAACAACCTCTAATGACGAGACAGCGATAGCAGGACACCCCTATTCTTTCAAGAAGGGGGCTTTCGCGTTTGATTAATGCAGAATAACAGGTGCCATTGTCCCTGTACTTAACGAGTTAGATTATCTTGTAATCTTGATTCCCGGTCCGCACAATGCGGAAATTTCACAACGGCAACAGCGTCTACGTATGAGAGCCCACGAATCTATCGGCGTATCACTATGGGTGGCAATGCTACTTGTCATTATTACAACGAATCTCTCTATCTCAGTAAATGACAGGTCCGATGTTTAGGCAGGGCTGCTGCTTCTCTCCGCTATGCAGCTCTTGGGGTCTTGGACGCACTGCGTAATCGTCCATTACTACAACAGCGCCATGACATATCATCGGGGCATCTTGAACCTTTCTATCGAGACGCATAATCGGTGGGGGCCGCCCTAAATAGTTACAGTGTACCCTTAGACCAACATCATTGTCTTCATAATATCTCATAGGCGCGGCAATACATATGTATGACCATATCTATCTAGAGCTCCGATGCAATTGTGTCCAGTAAGATATTAGTCGCCCTTTGGACTGTCCGAGAACTTTCTGTTCTCGATTTGGATATCCCAATGGGGTATGCTAGAATTTACTAGAACCCCATCCACACCATACCTATTTCTCGGATATAGGGCAAAGTAGAGCTCATTGTTCATGCCTCCGAAATGGCGTCACCTGAATCACGACCGGCCTTTCTATGACGTATCGGGCCCTGCAGTGTAGACGCTTAAGGGGGTTGTCGAATAGACACGAATCGAGGCTTGGTTTTCGGGTCGAAGCTCTGTGGTTAACGACAACCCTAATAAGCATACTGTATGTGGACTATGAGCGATTCGTACGGCCTGAGGGTTGCCTCAAACATGGGGTAAAGCTGGTCGTCGCATATACCCCCCCCTTTAAGTCAGTATGTAGCTTTTCACCAGTGCACTAGTAGAAGCAAGGCGTACTAGATCGCGAGGCCGATGCTGAGGGCTGTGATCAAACTTCTAGCGATGCGTCTTACCATCAATCGTAATGCACGCGTGAGTCACTTATTCTGGCTGACTAGGTTGATTCAACGCGAGCTCCTTCGAGAACCGTCTCTGACGCGAATCGGGGAGTACAATGATCGTTCCGACCAATCACCGCTAGAAGCGGAGTAGTTACCAGTTGTCGTCGTAGCTTGTTTTTCTAGCCTAGCGTATGTTGATAGAGAAAGGCTTAAAGACTAATGAAAAGATATATCATTTCGCCTATGACATCACCCATCAGTGGATTATCCAATATCCATGGACTGTGGCTGTATCCGGGGACTAATCCCCGGTCTTATTCTAAGCGTTTAGTTGGGTAGGATGAAGGTATGAGGCGCCGTCAAGGGCTACGATCTGGATTCCATCCTGTCTTGCATGTTCCTCTTACATTGGAAGTGTTGTCGCACACGCACACAACCGAGACTTACAGCTAGTGGTGACAATAGGCTAGAGCCGCGTCACCCCTGGCCTTGTTTAAGATTTCGCGTAGCTGCATCAAGCTGATCGATAGGCGTCCTAGTTAGTGAGGTTACCCTGGATCTCTCTCCTGATCTGATTCTCGGGGGAGACCTCCAAATCGTCCTAGCAAACATACAGTTGATGGCTTCATGCATACATCCACTAAAATGGGTGGCGTAATAATGAGAAGGTATGTCGGGATAGGGGATCTGGCTTGTTGTTACTTAGGTATTTGCTAGGGAAGTTTACTTTTGCTCCATGCACCCGCTGTCCAATGGTTTTCTAGGTAGCATTCGTGCACGGGTTCAAGAAGAGAACGCGAGGGCTGGTGATGTCAGAAGACCGTCGCCTAACCATCTAGCATCGGAGGTGTCTTTTTCTAAGTGACGTAACTGCTGTGAAGCGAAGTCCCTTTCGGATGATCAGTCCAGTGGCGTCCTTCTACAGTGCAGCGTTGGTCTGGTGATGATTGATCGTATCGGTTCCTCGCAGAGTGCTTCTACCTCTTTTTACCCTCAATCGCTACCCCGCGAGTGCGGGATGGTAGTACAGAAAATGTTTAGCAGATTGAGATATGATAGATGCTCACAATCCCTTGCATTGATCCTTTCATCTTATTCGCTCCCCTAGCCATGGGTCCTGGATCGGCAATTGATATCATAAAAGCGAACGGGCGGAACGTTTTCCGTCGCCGAGACAACAGGTCCAGAGTCTTGGGGAGTTTTGGAGGCGGTCAAGTTGACTATGCGCGAAATAGATACAAAAATTCCTTGGTAGAGCCTATAACAACCACGGCGTGAGCGAGAGTGGGTATACTGATAGGCGGGTGAAATGCAATTCCGTATCGCTGTTGCGACTGCTGCCACCTTGTCAGACGTTTGCGTCAGTCATGTGCTATGGAACATGCAGGGCTCTTCGAAAGGATTCATTCGCAGGGGGACTGTCCCCCCGCGTAGATCTTGGTAGCTCTCCTTGCTATATTGCACATGCGCACATGGACTATAGGCCCAATCACGCCGAAGATATCGCAAGCCTATCCTAAAGCGTACTGGGAGACGCCATGACGGCTAGGATGCAGCTGCAGATCGCCGCTTTCCCATCGCTTGGTAATTGGCAGAGCAGGGTAGAAGATAAACGTATAGCTGAAGACTGACGTCTTTTTGCATTGGCATGAGAAAATGGGATGAGACAAAAGGACCCCTCCTGCATCCATTCTGAAGCAAGCTTTCATATCCCAAGGTAGAGATAGATTAGCTCTATCTCTTTATCTTGATAGTAGGTAGCAGGCCGAGACCGCTTTGCATATGCCAGATGGAGGTGGAGGAGTGGCGGTAACGTTGACCCTTCAGCTTGTTAGAGGGGGGGCCCCGCACGGCTCCTTAAGGTGCCTTGAAGGTGCCTTAATGTTGTCTTAGAAAAAAGGGCGGTGCCTCGCAAAGCGGCTGGCGGACCATAGTGACACAAGAGGCTGCAGTAGAAATTATCAGCTGATCCAGCACAAGCCTAATTATATTCTGAGCTGATCAAGGCCTAAAGCTGTTAATTGAGATGAAACCAAGAATAATCTATTCTGTCCGGTTCCAAGCCGCAGGAAAAAAGAGGCGTATCGAAAACGTCAGGATTCCCAAGCAAAGCAACACCACAACTGCAAGTCCGCGATCGTCACCACACCGAAGGACCCTGTTCCAAAATTAACCAGTAAACGAGTGAAAAAAGTGAACAAGTCAGAAGCATCGCATGCTACGCACCGTATGGTTCCATGGAACGGACCCTTAGCCGAGCTAGGAGCTACTAGAAAGCTACAGGGTCATCCAATGCGGGTGGGCATCAGACGAGACAAGACGAGACGGTTCGGGTATCTTATAAGATGCGCTATAGAACGTGCAGATAGACAAGTGAGGTAGAGCGGTTGCACCAAACATCTGTATGGAGGTAGCTGATGGGCTAATGAATGGGCTAATGGGATTAATAGGTTAATGGGTTAATGGAGGGGAGCTATGGAGCTATGCTGTTATGGTAAGATGGAAACGAAGCATTGAAGAAGGTGGAAAGAAAGGCGGGAGGAATTTTAGTGTACATACTAGGTTACCTAGGTTAGTACCTACAACTGGTCGGGGAACCGAGTCGCCCGACCATTGCCCCACTCCCCACCCTACCAGTGCATGGGTAGTTTGTATGAGAGCACCTGACCTGACTAAACCATTGCAAAATTTCAACCAACCTGTTGTATAAAGTTCATCTAACCAAACATAATAAGTACTTATAGAGTATTCAATCTATAGGGTACTGTTCGTGTTCTCTATAAGTATTTAGCGAGTCCTTAATGAGCTATATTGAGTATTTAATCTTAAGAAAATATTTAATTAAATTTGATTTTGATCTGGTAGAGCAGTACTCTTTAGGTGCTTAATGAGTACTTAGTGAGTATTTAGCAAAACTTAATTGACAAGCGCAGCTGGAAGGGCTTGTTGGGTGTTTAATGAGTACTCATTGAGCACCTAAAGAGTATTGCTCTACCAGATCAAAATCAAATTTAATTAAATATTTTCTTAAAATATTAGAGCAATAGTAGGATGAGCTTTTTGAGCATATCTTAGTCAGGTGAATTTCATTCCGCCCATATAAACTACCCATGCACTGGTAGGGTGGGGAGTGGGGCAATGGTCGGGCGACCTATGGTCTCCAACTGGTCTTGCAAAAGCGTCCTGCAAGGATCTGTCATAAGCGATCGACCAACCAACCAACCAACCAAGCCAGCCAGCCCAACCCCACGGATAGCCCCGCACCAAACTTACTTCAAGATCTTCAGGCGTTTTTCCTCCAAGTACATTTACCTATTAGACTATTTTAGGTATATTCCCGTGTGGAATTCGTAGACAACCGAAGGCATTACCGCCATTAAGTCGGTCGCGTCCGTACTTTTTCTATCTTCGGTCTTTCCGTTGTATAACTAACTACCATATTTTCGCATGATGAAGAAATACCTCCCTGAACGTAATAAAGCTACCTCAGAACTACCAGATATATACCCCATCCGATATAAAACACACGATATGACTACCTATCTGAGATAGCGCTATTAACCTAGACGCGCATATTTTATACATAGGCGCAATATGTATATACGTACCTAAAGTACTTAATAGAGATATTATATTTTGGATCTACATCAGTGACCACATATACCTACCTAGGTAGATATGTTGGGTAGTATTGAGATTAGTGCGTTCTGGTTAGTGAAGCCAATAGTCTTGTGGGTATATACGGGAACGGATACCTAAGATTGGGTTAATGGTGCTGAAATACTTCATGTTAGGTACACTTTAGCAATTGATATAAGACGAACAAAAGTAAAATAGTCTCTAGTTATACTTTCGTATAACGTTACTTAGTATAAAGTACCTACACGTAGGAGGTAGATGAGAGGCAGTGTTCGGCACCTAGAACAAATCCTAGGTAAATGGAAGTAAGGTGCTTCTTGGAATGTGTGAGGTAAAGTGAGTATGTCAATACATGTAGGCAGCTTCCCATATGCACCTGCGTAATCAAAGAGGCATGTACATGTATACCCAACGTCTGTTAGACTAGGGCCTGGAGTTAGTAGGCCAACGTTATGTAGACGGATGTATTAAAGACGAAAGAGCTGTTGTCATGTTGATTGACGTAAGGTTCCATCGTAGTACCTACCTGTATGCGCAATATGCGTGCGCATGTACTTTGTGGCATTGTGTGCTTTCTCGGAAAGAAGTCATTAAAAGGTGGACAAACTTAGCCTTGGGGAAACCTTATTCGTTGCTGTTTGGGTTTGTTCCTGCCTGTCATACGTTGTTGTAGATCGGGTACCTGGCAACTGGCAACCTACACCAACATCCTAAGCACCTGCCTAGCACTTTACCTACTATTTACAGCTTAGAAGTACGGAAGCTGGGAGATTGGAACTTTGTTAAAGGCCTACATAAATTTTTTGTGAGGGTCAGGGTAACAATGCAATACACTAGCTTAGGTATACATACGTAGCTACCTACCTATGTATGTACATACATATTTCTACATCACAAGGGACATGTACATATACAATAATGAACTTATATTGGCACCCTATTAAGGTACTTGATGGACCCTATTACGTGCTTCATCCATGAAACTCAGGCGCTCAGAAAAAAAATATTCGTCTTCGTCCTCCCCCCGTTTCGACTATTTAAGGTGAACTACCTCCTCCTTCACTTACCCCCTCAGTTCTGTCTAAGTTTGACGTAGTCCATTCAAGTTAACTTTTATTTATTTGTGGTCTACCTGGGTAGTCTATACCAAGGTAAGTAAGGGCTGTTCTTAAAGCCCCTCATATTCTTCTACCTTGCACTACACATATCTGCACACTATCGACACTATCGACACTATCTACCTTCTATACACTTACCAACTTACGCTATCATTACCTACATACGTGCTACTATCCTTCAGCCTCTTGGGTACCCACGCGTACTCTTTTCTCCGCAGTAATAAAAAAACGCTAAAACATTTTCATCGTAGCTTCGTCAACTCACCAAAGTAATTGACGAAAAAAAAAGAACGAAAAGAGAAAAAAGTTCTCAAGTACATTTTTCTTTTCAACCACAAACCAAACCATCATCATCATGGGCGTCACAAAGACCGTCATTCAGGAGGGCACCGGAGCCCAGCCTACTCCCGGCCAAACTGTTACTATCGAGTACACCGGCTGGCTTAAGGATACCTCCAAGCCCAACAACAAGGGCACCCAGTGAGTACTTCACCTGAGCAGTGTGCCAATGTTTCAATGCTCCGTTACCTAAGATGTTTGAATGCTCGCTCGGCATTTGACGACAAGGGTAGCTGGGGGCTCGTAACAGTTGGCTGACCTGTCGATTAGGTTCGACTCTTCGGTTGGCCGAGGCGACTTCGTCACGAAGATCGGAGTCGGCCAGGTTATCAAGGGTATGTTGCCTCCTTCGGCTAACATGCCTTCTGCAAGTTGATCCTAACGCTGTATCACATCATTAGGCTGGGATGAGGGTGTTCCCCAGATGAAGGTCGGCGAAAAGGCAACCCTCGACATCACCAGGTATGATATCACTCCCAATATGACTGGCCGTTAGTATTTGGACTGACTTATACCTCTGTAGTGACTATGGTTACGGAGCCAGGTAAGCTCCTCACGTCCTTCCCTTGGCAAATTTTCACATTCCCATGTAAAAATGCCAATATCTACTCTATTTATTCCCCTCCTGCACCCCCAATGGCATAATTTATATAAGACGCGGGGCTGACGAACCGCTCAGGGGATTCACCGGTCACATCCCCCCCAACGCTGACTTAATCTTGTAAGTACCATAAGCTAAAGTGGACATGTCATCCGAAATCATACCTAGTACTGACCTGTATCTCCTAGCGATGTTCATCTGAAGAAGGTGCAGTAAATTGCCGTCTAGGATAGTTCACGGTTATTGGAACGCATATTTAGTCCACGCAATCCGGCAATGGGTACGGTTTGGGATGGGAGGCTCTCGCTTCAGCTAGGTTTCCTTTTTTTCTTTGCTGCATGCAGCATGGGCTAGGGCGGCTTCTGTGTGAGAGACTAGAATCAGACAATCGTTGACCACTGAAAACCTCCACTCGCTTGTACTTTGCTTTGGTGATACCGTGCCGAATGTCTGGGACTCGCAGATGGATCAAAGTACATCTGCTATCTCTTGAATGCGACTGTATCATATGATCCTATATCCCTTCTAAAAACCATCCATTTAGGCCTGTACTAGCCCGAATCGAGGCCACCCGCCGAATCTCTGTTTCACAGCAGGCGGGCGGTTGCAATAAAAGTTCGAGTTTGTGGCCAAACTTAGTGTGTTGATGTGCGAACAAGAGATATGAGTCGACACACTTTTTGAAGGATATAAATCCGGCACCTCTAGCTGAGTCTAATGCGTCTCGCTCAGAAAGCCAGAAGAGTCTAAGATCTACAATATATCAACACGCGAGTCGTATGTCCAAATCACCTGATCAACGAGATATACGGGTCGACCCTCGCCTATATAGCTCACCGTAGGAGTGAGGTCGCGCGTACAGTTACACAATATGAGACAGGTCTGTCGACAAATCTACCAAGGAGAATGCGATCGGCCGACGTTGGTGTCCCCCGCTGTAACACGGTGGCCGCTTCCAGCCGCTTCCATCGCACGGCGAGCAGATATAGGAAAGATTAGGCTCGCGGGTTCGTGAATCCTCGTGCGATGTGATGGACGTAGATTTGATTTGTGTGTAAGTAGAAAAGCGAATCAGCTTTGTTATCTGCTTATTGATAAATTGCCTTGGATGTTCTAGTTCTGCTCGAGTCCCTATCTGGGGCCGTACGAGTAGGTCATGGCCGGATTACATGCGCCAGTAGGGCCAATCCAGGGATATCCCTAGCTGGTAATCTAGAGGAATTACATGCAGCAAGTTACATTGCTTATCAAATGCGGCGGGCGGGAATGACCACCTGCTGTGGTGACATGTCTATATTATTTGTCGAGTTTCATTTCCGAAAAATACCTGGAGAGCTATAAAAATAAAATCCATATCTGAGACCAACCGCATCTCTCGTCATTGCGGCCCGAGCATACACGACGGCGTAAAGGAGGGGAGGAGGGGAAATCCCCTACCTTGCTGATCGAGTCTTGATAGACAAATTCGACTCTTACACACCGATGCAACCTTGACCATCGGTAGTGGTGTGAAGTATATAAAAGCTGCGCCCGAACTTCCCGGCGTAAATCAGACCAGCAACAATTCAGGCCGGAAGAGATCGGCTTTCCATAAAACCCTTGTTAAGCGCGGAAGCCCGTGTTTGCCACATGTCAACTTCACCGGGCCAACCGAAGCTATCCTCTGGGCGTCGAATAGAATAGAAAAGAAGAAGAAATAAGATAACATTTATATCCAAAAACTTGGATTCAGTGCTACTTGTCTATCGGCATTAGAGCTATCCAAACTTGTGATATCCACCTCTCTATATATTTATGTTGGTTTTAATAAGAATATGCCTTATTGTTTGGTAGTTAGAAACCTCTCTAGATCCTCAAACTCCCCGCTATGCTTCATCATGTCGTAAAACTGTCCCCTGGCCTCGTAGAGCTCTTTCGGGCTTCCGACCCTGAACGATTGGTTAGCTGATTATCCCGTCTTAATCTTAAAGCAATATCACGTACTCAACGGCTGATCCGGCGCTCATAACTACCACGCGGTCGTAGTCTATAATCGTCTTTAGGCGATGTGCGATAGTGACCAGTGTCCTATCCCTCCCGTGCTCGCTTAGTTCTTTCCTGAGGACTTCTTGGATCCCCTGGTCGGTCTCGTAGTCCATCTGTAACACAAATGTTAGTCAATGCAAGCAGCCAAACGTAAGATTGACAGGGGCGAATAGAAACACGCACGCTTGCAGTCGCCTCATCTAGTAGCATCAACTTGCTTTTCCGTACTAAAGCCCTGCACAGCGATAGTACCTGTCGCTGGCCGTGGGAGAAGTTCTCCCCTTTGGGTTTCACTGGGGTCGAAAGAGTGATTCCCATGTCGCTCGGCTCTTCGTCAGAATAGGTCCCGCTGACCCCATTGGAATGGCCGTTGCCGTTTTGTGCTCGCTCCCCGTTCTGGTGGTATTGGAAAGATGCGATCCCACTGCAGTACTGGAGGGCTTTCTCCAGCGTCTCCGAAGGAATCTTGCCTGTTGGATCTAGATTGGACCTCACGTCTCCATTGAACAACACCGCCTCTTGAGGGATAATTGTAAGTGCTTCTCGAAGTTTCCTGCGTGGGAACTTGGTGATATCCACACCATCGAAGAGTATTTGCCCCGAAACGATATTCGTGAATCTTAGTAAAGATAAAACCAGCTTCGGATATCGTAGATTAGCGAAGTGTCTTTTGGGTTTCAAGCATTAGACTCACTGTGCTTTTTCCGGACCCAGTCCGCCCAACGACGGCAACCCTCTCGCCGGCGGCAAATTTCAGATTGATATCTTTCAGGATTTCGGGTCCATCCACGTCATATTTAATAGTCACGTTACGGAATTCAATCTGTCCGCTCCTCGGCCAGTTCTTAGGCAGGGCCGATTCAGGGTCGTCAGAGTATTCGCTAGCGTTCTTGTACTCATCTGGCTTTTCCTCAGGTTCGATTGTAGCGTATTCTCGGACTCGATGGTACTGTCCTTGCGTTAGTATCTGTTTTCGACCGAAATATTCTCTCAACTCACGCTCTGTAACTCGATTTCAAGCTCGTTACTTGCTCTCACAAGTAAAATAATAAGCTGGCTAAGCGTCTGGCTTTATGTTAGCAAGTGAAACCTGACGAACTCGAAGTGAAGTATAACCGTACTGTTGCGTTTGTTAACGAAAATCCTACGAGTCCAGCTGCTACAAGGCCTGCTTGGGATACAGCGATAGCGCCCGCAGCGACCGTGACTAGGGTAGTCGCCATATCGACCTTAAGCGCGACCCATCGGTTACAATTGTACTGGGCTTCGGTAGCCTTCTCGAATACCCGTAACTTGTCTGCTAGCTGGTTGCCAAAGATCTGTGGCATATTTGCATGAGCGCGGATCACGGCAAGGCCAGCTAGACTATCGGCGAACTGGGCGAAGACAGGCGATTGTGAAGATGATACCAGCCGCTTGATTGCCACCGAAGTCCTCGTGTACATTTCTCCCGCGGCGATTCCGACGGCGCAACACGCGGCGGCGGGCAACATGAAGACAGGAAGCACGGAGCCGACGGCTGCGATTTGGAAGCCGAGTCGTGTGACCATCTCGACACATAGTCGGAGCACTATATTAGACGAAGTTAGCCTTCAGGTCGATGCTCTTGCACTAGCGGAGACATATAATTTATGAAGGACTGGGATGCTTGCTAGCCGTTGCCGGCCTGGTGAGCCGAGGCGGTAATAGGGGCTTACGAATCTTGACTTACTGCCAGCTAATGTTGAATCGATGGAGTCCATGTCCCGAGAGAACCGGTTAACGACTCGACCAACGGGTGTTGCCCTATACCAGGAGAGAGGAACGCTCAACATAGTTTTTATAAACGTGGAGTGTAACGATCGTGCAGCATACCAACCGCCATTCTCATATGCGATGTAGGTTAACCCGTTGAAGACGGCATCCGCAAGACTCCACAATGCGTAGATACCAAGGTAGAATGCGATGTCGTATGCATCGTCTTTTCCATACGCGTCCACCCAAACTGCGATCCATAATCCCGTTCCGACGAACGTGGCGGTGGAGAGAGTACTCATTATAATAGCGAGTATAGCGTAAAAGGGGTTACCGAAAAGCCGCATATATTGAAAGACTTGATAGAGAGATTTATCAGTTTATTTCCATCATTGGAGGGCAATACAGATAATCGCTGGGCGATGCTCACATTGTAAACGGGCAGTTTGGCCAGTCTTCATGGCTTCCTGAGCTACTTCGTCTCGGTTTCTATCTTGTGTACTTTTGATGTTGCCATTGGTCTTCTTTCCGTTAGCGGCACCGTTTGTCTCGATCCCTTTAGAAACAGGAGTCTCTACTGTCGTATCGACATCGTCATCGTCATCGTCAAGTGTCTTTGCATTTAGCGTCACAGACTTTCGGACCACGCCGAGGTTCTGCTGGATATCTTTGACTGAGCCATTTTCCAAAGTAACTGAAAGGTCCGCCTGAGGCGGAACCCACGGCATCTGGGTAACAAGAACCACAGTTCTTCCTTTGACTATGCTCCGATAGTTAGATTACAATGGAGTTCTCTAAAGTTCCGATGTACTTACGTAGATCTCCGCAAAAGGCTTCCTCCCATAGCAGCGCTGACGTCTTAGAATCTAAAGCGGAAAATACGTCATCAAGTAGGATCATAGAAGCCTTGGAGTAAAGTGCCCGTGCAAGAGCAACTCGGGATTTTTGGCCTCCGGATAAGGAGGCGCCGTTCTCACCAACTTCGGTGCCGTCTCGTTCCGGGAACTCGTTGAAATCGATTGGAAGACCACAAGCATTTATTACTCGATCATATCGTACCTGCTCGAAGGGGCTATTGAAGAGAATGTTTTCACGAATAGTTTCATTTTGCAACCAAGGGCTCTGAGACGCGTAGGCGATATCATTCGGGCATGAAATTTCGCCGCTCTCGAGGATAGTCTCGCCAAGAATCGACATGAGGAGAGTTGACTTTCCACTTCCACTCGGACCCGTTACCACGTTTAGCCCACCCTCGACGAAGTCAATAGAAATGTCTTTCAAGGCGAACGATGCGTTCTTGTTGCGCCTAAAAGTAGCATTGCTGATCCGAGGCGGGCCGACTGGATGGGAACGTAAGGGTGTAGTGTTGTAAAAGAAACGGTCTAGACGTTTGACGGAAACACTTGCAGCAGTGATGCCTCGTGACATTTGAGAAGCTTGCGATAAGTTTCGGCGTAGAGTTCGTACCAATGTTATTGCCGTAAAAGCGACGTCTGCTGTTAGGGGTTCTTTGCGTGCCAGTACCTGCAAGGCGAATATGAGAACTAGAGATAGGTTGGGGATGGCTTCAGTAAGCTGATTAAGGGCGATGTAACTAGCAGTCGATTATCAGCACATCGAAAAGTTGCATTCGGAGTGACACGACCTACAGCATATTTAAGGACCATATCTTTTTTTGCTCGCCAAGCCTAATCTCGTTGACTCGATTGATGATAGCATCTTCCCAAGAGAAATACTTAATCGCTCTAATCGAGGCTAGATACTCTGAAATGGCCGAGATTCTCGAATCTTGTATTCTCTTCATGTCATGTTGGATACTTACCATACTCCGACCTATCAGAAGCGGAAACGGTGATAGCAACATCATTGCGGCAATACCGACGAGAGCTGACCAGTCTAGCAGCTTATACAGGCCCCAGAGAGATACGATTGATCCAACTGACACACCACAGATCACCAGGACTATATCCCGAGCTCTTACGATGGATTCTATATCAGCACTCATGAGGTTTGCCAAGCGTCCTGTCGAGTTTGCACTCTGCTTAATTGTTTCACCCTTGTCTGTAGCAGCAATTTCGGCGAACACATCGTCGTCTAATTCCATTGAATCCATTGCTTTATGGTACATCTCCTGCGTCAACGCAGTTCTGACGCGTACAACTAAACGAGTTGATGTGAAGATGTATTGCTGATAGCACACAGAACGTGACAATGGCCCGACAAACAGGAGTATTAGCCAGACCCAAGGCCTAAATAGAGACTTCTCAGGGTTGGTAAGGAAGCCAAGCAGCTTATACATAGCGAACGGGGCTATGAGTTCGAAAAGGAACGCACACGCGACCCAGGCACTCATGGCGGCGATTTCCTTGGGAACAAAGTATACCAGAGTCCAGAGTGTAGACTTGCCTTTCAGACGGGCCTTCCTTATCCTGGAAAGGAGAAGTTTCGGATCGTCATACCACGGGAGTGTAGGAAGCCTATCTAGAGTTACTTGTTGACGTAGACCCCTAAGCATCAGGGGCGTAAGCCATTCGTACGTTACAAAGTACTCTAACCAGCTACATGTTTCTTCGGGAGCAGGGCCATCGATAGGTACGTCCTCGTGGAAATCGAACCTTAACGACGGTGGTATCCATGCTCTTGGTGTAACAAGAGCTAGCAAAACAGCAGCAGTTAAAGTTGATACACTACATATTACCATTGGACTTAGGTTCTCGGAAAATTCTGTATCAACATATGGAAGTAGTTCCTCTACGGCGAGGATGAGTAGAGAACTAGCAAGAATGGCATTGACGTGATGGAGGGCGACATGCCTCCACTCTAAGTCATTGATAAGTCGCAAAATACCAAGAATGAAGGCGTATGCCAAGGTGGTAACATCAGCCCATCTGCCCGCATTCTGGGTCGCGGCAACAATGGTGAAAGCCAGAGCCGCAG
Organism: Daldinia sp. FL1419; assembly: GCA_025201765.1. Classification (NCBI taxonomy): domain Eukaryota; kingdom Fungi; phylum Ascomycota; class Sordariomycetes; order Xylariales; family Hypoxylaceae; genus Daldinia; species Daldinia sp. FL1419. Next base: position 25,309 of record MU623445.1, read on the forward strand.
CCCGGAAGATTTGGCTGGGTAGCTCAAATGGGAATGATATTCCATAGATATTCCCTTCGGGTTTGGAAATCTTGGAATAGGGGCGGTGAAGTAGATATCTGGTAATAACAAAGAAGGACGCAATAACGATGGTAAGCTGTAGGTAACCAGCTTTGGCAAAATGTGAAAGGCTGTGAACCCATCGAAGGTCCGTAGCACTAGAGGGGTTGGGTTATTAGAGCTTTATTCCCTTTGCTTATCCGGAGAAAACGTACCTCTGAATTTCATCTGCATTTGTCAAAGTAACAAGTGACTGGGAGCGGAAAGGAACCGCATCCCAACCGTAGCCTCTGAATATGACTTGGTCCATGATATTGCATGGCAAAAGGCTCTCAAGCTTCCAGCAACTGAATTTGATGAGTCTCGATAAACACTCAGTTAATTGACAAAGACATGGAAGAAGAGTCAACCTGTTATTCGGGTAATTAATACACGTATTCGGTACCTCCCTGGGATCTAAGTAGATTGCGTGCTCGGCGATAACTACAACCAGGATCAATAGTAGGTAGGATAAGCTCGGAGCCTAGGTAGCTTTCCAACTATAATCGGACCCCTGCCAAGAAGCGAAAAGATTAATCTTAATTGCCTGATTGCCTGAAGCTATTCTGACCAGCCTACCATTTTTGCGGGCTTTCATGGTATATAACCCAACCAAGGCCACCTAACGAAGGCTACACCGGTATACCGGCGCCTACGCCTGCCTCAGCTATTCGATACCTACATCCAAGGTGGGTTACAGTTTTTTCACCGACTGAGTCACTTGTGCAAATCTGGGTAGGGATGGTTTAGAGTGCATATGTATAGTGTAGCATAGTGCAGCATAGTGGAGCGTCAGCCAGACCTCCTCATTGGGATATATCATCGTCATCCCTTCTTAGTAGCCGGGGGAACGATAAGGTAAGAAAAAAATATGAGCGACGAAGGCTACACTGGTGAGGTAAGAAAGACGGTAATAGTCGGCGGCCGACCTATAATATAACGTAAAGCAGTCAATCGGCTTGCCTCCGAACCAAACAGATTGCCTCATTAGGCACACGGTGACATTCGAGCCTTTCTGTAAATTTCCGTCAGTTAGGTAGCCTATCGCGTAGCATAACGACTCGGTTGAGAATGCCGTGCATACCTGACAAACTACCTAGGTTTAATCAGGAATCGTGATGGTTGTAAGTGATAAACTAGGTTAGTGATAAAGAATGAGCGTCTAAAGATAAAGAAGGATCTAAAACCTTAAGGTTCAATTTGTTGCATTAGTACAGTGCGCTTAGCGACCTTATTGCATCTACTACATCAGGTAGGTACCTACATAGGTATGATCAGGTCTCTCTACCAAGGTTGTATTGTGCACTATACAAAATGTAGGTACGGATCCGGATCCGTACCTTAGTATCTTCTACGTAAGGTTGGGTTAGGTAATCAGATTAAGGTTTTGCAGGGCTGGGTCATAGGTACATAGGTACATAGATACGGCGGGGTACGTACCAGCCACGAATAAGGTAAAGCGTGGCGCGGATATCATCGTCTTGGTTCGAGCTTGTCACCTCAACTTTTTTGCCTTCCAAACATTTTGAACATTTGGCAAAGTAGCAACAAATTAACATATATGTAATACCATACTGAGGAATCGATATTGGATCAACCTGCAACGACGTGAAATGTGAACGATATAGTATATCGTTGCTTGTTTCTACTTCTTGAAACTTGCGCTAACGTTTATCCACGACGCTCCCTAACCAAATAATCTCCCATAACCCCCGACGGCATCGACGCCGACATCGACACTATGGACGACGATTTCGCCGAGCTCGAGCTTCTATCGCTTGTATCGAAGGTCACCTCCGAGCTTCAGAATCACTTGGGCATTTCCGAAAAGACACTGGCCGAGTTTATCATTGCTAAGCGATTAGAATGCAGTACTTTCTCCGAGTTCAAGAGCAAATTGGCCGAGTTGGGTGGCGCAAGCTGGCCGGACAGTTTGTTCGACAGCGTTGATCGTCTGGTCCGAACTATGCACCCCAAGTTCAAGGCCGAAAAGCAGGTAGCGGAAGACCAGCCGACTCGGACATTCGAGGAGAAAGAGACACTTTTCAAGGGCCTTAGTATTCCCGACAAGGAAGTTGAGGCCGGGAACGGGGATGATATTGACGATACGTTGGCGCTCTTAGAAGGACTGGAAGGTAAAGCTAAGGGCGCGCACTCGGAAAGAACAGCGAGGAAACGATCGCGTAGCCCTGAGAGGGAAGACGGTACGGACTCGGGACATAAGAGAAAAGAGAGATACCGTTCTAGGGATCGAAGGGACCGGAGACACGATGATGATGATGTTTATAAGGATGAATATAGGGAAAGAGGGAGCCGAAGGGATGAGCGCGATGGACGAAGGTCGCATCGTAACGGAGACAGAGAGAGGAGACGGAAATACGAGGACGAGGACGAGGACGACCGTCGGCTCAAATATGCCCCCGAACCCGAAGTCGACGACTCACCTATATTATACAAAGTATACGATGGGCATGTTACCGGCCTCAAAGATTTCGGCGCATTTGTCAATTTACACGGGGTCAAGGGCAAAGTAGACGGAATGGTACATATCTCGAATCTAGTCCAAGGCCAAAGAGTCAATCACCCTTCGGATCTCATATCAAGAGGACAGGATGTCAAAGTCAAGGTTATTAAGATTGAACCGAACCGGGTAGGGTTGTCCATGAAGGACGTCGACCAGGAGACGGGTATGGATCTTGCACCTCAAGCTAGAATACAATCAGGGGCGAATATGGAGAGTCTTGGTAGTCGGAATGGCGTAGCTCCCCGCAACGAGGATAATTTGGCCGCTCTTTCTAACTATAGCGGTCCACCTCGGCCGCATAAAAAGAGGATGACCTCGCCCGAACGATGGGAAATTCGACAGCTTATCGCTTCTGGTGTGGCTAAAGCCTCGGATTATCCCGACTTGGAAGAGGATTATAATGCAACTCTAAGAGGAGAAGGCGAAATGGAATTAGAAGAGGAAGTCGATATCGAAGTGAGAGAAGAGGAACCCCCGTTCCTTACTGGGCAAACGAAACAATCACTCGAATTATCGCCGATCAGAGTAGTAAAAGCTCCGGATGGATCGCTAAACCGTGCGGCAATGTCCGGCACGGCCTTGGCGAAAGAACGGAAGGAACTACGACAACAAGAAGCGGAAGCAGCGCAGGATGACTCAAAGGTGGATCTTGCATCTCAATGGCAAGACCCAATGGCAAATCCCGATAATAGAAAGTTTGCTAGCGATTTACGAGCTACAAAATCAACCGCACCAAAACCTGATGTTGTACCGGAATGGAAGAAAGCCGTCGCACCTAAAGATCAATCTTTTGGTAAACGAACAACCATGTCTATCAAGCAGCAGAGAGAAAGCCTTCCGGTATTCGCCTTCCGAAGTCAACTTATCAAGGCCGTACAAGAAAACCAAATTCTAATTGTTGTAGGCGAAACTGGATCCGGCAAAACTACTCAACTTACTCAGTACCTTGCTGAGGCCGGTTTCACCAATAATGGTATGATAGGTTGCACCCAACCGCGTCGAGTCGCAGCTATGTCTGTGGCGAAGCGTGTCGCGGAGGAAGTTGGTTGTCAATTGGGTCAGGAGGTTGGTTATACTATTCGTTTTGAGGACTGCACGAGTCCCGCGACCAAAATCAAGTACATGACGGATGGTATGCTGGAACGTGAGATCCTGCTAGATCCTGATCTTAAAAGATATTCCGTCATTATGTTGGATGAAGCTCACGAGCGAACCATCGCGACTGATGTTCTTTTCGCACTTCTCAAGAAGACCGTAAAACGTCGAAGCGACTTGAAGATTATTGTCACATCAGCTACTCTAGACGCTGATAAATTCTCGGCCTACTTCAACGAATGCCCTATTTTCACCATTCCTGGTCGAACGTTCCCCGTCGAGATCTTATATAGCAGGGAGCCCGAGTCCGATTACCTCGACGCGGCTCTGGTGACGGTTATGCAAATTCACCTTACGGAACCTCCCGGAGATATATTGGTCTTCCTTACGGGCTCGGAGGAAATCGACACCGCGGCGGAAATTCTGTACGAACGGATGAAGGCTCTTGGCCCGGGAGTTCCCGAATTAATCATTCTTCCAGTATATTCAGCACTTCCCAGTGAGATGCAGAGCAGGATTTTTGACCCCGCACCTCCTGGCAGCAGGAAAGTTGTGATAGCCACCAATATCGCCGAGACTTCTATCACAATCGATCACATCTACTACGTTGTCGACCCTGGTTTCGTCAAGCAAAACGCCTACGACCCGAAGCTAGGCATGGATTCCTTAGTTGTCACTCCTATCTCGCAAGCCCAGGCTAACCAACGTGCTGGTCGTGCTGGACGAACCGGCCCTGGTAAATGCTTTAGATTGTACACTGAGGCTGCCTATCAGTCCGAAATGCTCCCGACCACCATTCCGGAGATCCAACGCCAGAATTTAGCGAATACAATTCTTATGCTCAAGGCCATGGGTATCAACGATCTTCTTCACTTCGACTTCATGGATCCGCCACCTACGAATACCATGTTAACTGCCCTGGAAGAATTATACGCTTTGTCGGCGTTGGATGATGAAGGTCTTCTAACCCGACTTGGTCGTAAGATGGCTGACTTCCCCATGGAACCTGCCTTAGCTAAAGTTATGATTGCTGCGGTTGATATGGGCTGTTCCGACGAAATGCTCAGCATCGTCGCGATGTTAAACCACAATGTGTTTTACCGACCGAAAGAGAAGCAAGCCCAAGCTGACCAAAAGAAGGCCAAATTCCATGACCCATCCGGTGATCATCTAACCCTTCTCAATGTATACAACGCGTGGAAGCACAGCGGCTATTCGGCCCCATGGTGCTTTGAGAATTTTATCCAAGCACGTTCAATGAGGCGCGCGAAGGATATCCGCGAGCAGATAGCGAAAATTATGCAGCGCTACCGACATCCCATCGCTTCCTGTGGTCGGGATACCCAGAAGGTTAGACAAGCTCTGTGCTCGGGTTTCTTCCGTAACTCAGCAAGGAAAGACCCGCAGGAAGGCTACAAGACTTTAGTCGAGGGTACACCAGTTTACCTACATCCGAGCTCAGCGCTATTCGGAAAACAGGCTGAGTGGGTGATATATCACACGCTGGTTCTCACCACCAAAGAGTACATGCACTACACCACTAGCATCGAGCCGAAATGGCTTGTCCAAGCCGCGCCTACATTTTTCAAGGTTGCGCCGACGGACAAACTCAGTAAGCGAAAGAAAGCCGAAAGGATCCAGCCGCTGTATAACAAATATGCAGCAGAAGACGACTGGAGACTCAGCGCCCAACGCAAGGTTGGGCGATCTGGTGGAGGAGGTGGTACCTGGGGTTAAAAACAGCGGCGTTTTGTGCACAGCTGCTCTTTTACTGAAGGTGATGCAAGGCGATATCAGAGAGGGGACCAACAGCGTTACCCCCTTATTTCCTCTTGCTAGCGGCTCTAGAAAAAGTTGATATTTAGCACATGGGAGTTTGGTGTATTCCGTACCGCGCGTTCTTCATCGCGCCTAGGCAGCGTTAAGTAATATAAATTCTAAAATTAGGTACCTAACTCGGGCGTTTTTGTTCCACAGACTACCTCTCTGCGGTGTTTCCATCCGCAAGCACAAACCCGGCTCCTGTCTTTTAAAATCACCGTTTCTATTAATAACCTTAGCTATCCAATTCCTAATTTCCTGATGCTGCTCGGATGTTGGGGGATCCTACGGACGCCTTTGCGTGGTACAGAACACGTAGGGCTCAGGAGAGGCTGACGTATACGTCCGAAACATGATCATTAAGAACCGGCGGTGTGATGAATCGAATTGGTTTGTTTACCTACGCGGTCCCGGTTTTGCGTGGTTGGCAGTTGTTGTCACTGTGCTTCTTGGCTGGGTTAGATTAGGAGGTACACATTAGTAGTGTAAGATACGAAGCCGAGATATCCGTAGGTAGTTGGCAAGTATCCCGTAGGTAGCTCTTAGGTATATCTATTGCGGCCTATTAGAAACCAGAGCAAGATGATTAGGTCCGTATGAGGGCATATATGCATGTTATGTCATGTCATGTCATGTCGTCTTTTGGGGTTACACGAGATAGATGTACGCGAGATCTTGGGTTGGAGAGGAGGTAAGTTGTTGACGGCGTGCGCCAATCGAGATAGGCCTATACTCCAACTGCAACTCTTCGTCGTGGTCTAGATTGGCTGAGAGACACATCGATTGTAGGGATATATTCTCCGCTGACTACGTCGGTACTGGATGATACCCAAGCTCCGGGCCGGATTGGAGGCGGACTACATATAGAAAGGGGTATAACGCGGGTTTGATATAAATGGCGTCGGTCCGAACTAAGCATAGTTGACGGGAATATGAGTTCAAACACGATCCCATCTGGAATTGATTACTAGGATGGAGACTACTATTCTTAATTGTACAGTCTACTCGCAATGCTCTTGAGCGTCTATGGGAATATTGAACTCTAAGCGGAGCAGTTAATAAAAACCCCGAAGACACCCGGACAACGGAGTTGAGTGTTTTGAACGGCATACCACTCCTTTTTCATAATCCGGACGTAGTTATCTGATTTGGCATTATTTCCCTATACTCATCTCTCAGCGAATGCATAAGATGTCCAACTAACCCTAGCTAAGTGCTTGGTATAAAGCTGCCGGGAAACTTGGAATCTTTAAGTGGCTGGTTGTCGATCGACATCGCTACCAAAACGCCACTTACATACCCTGGGTCTTAACTCACCTAGGACCCGCGAGGCGTTGGAACGCGTTGCTGTCGTATTTTGCTTTTTTTTTCTTCCCTTGAGCCTCGTGTTCTCCATAAATAGAGGCCATCTAAGACACCGTTGAGCGACACTGATTCAGCCACTTGCGATGATGGCAATTATTCCGATCAAGACAAACTAAGACAGAGTCTAACCTAGCTTACTACACAAGCCATCTCACAGGAGTTACGAGTGTTACGGGATAAATGAGGTATGGCTTTCATGAAAAGACTAACTATGACATGGTATTCTCAAGCACGGGCTGCCGGGATAATGCGTCCCGTTTCGCCTCACTTCTCACTCCGAGACATTACTGGCATCCGGGACGGTATTTTCCTTAGGTATATCAAAACTCATCCAGTAAACTCACATGTGATCGTCCTTACGTGCAGTTCGTATAGTAACAGATATTACTTCTTCAGCCAAGGCTCATCCGCCACCCCAACTCTCAGCAGCAATTAGGGCTCCGGGCCGTCGATATACCGGCGCCGGCGTGCCGGCGCGAAGGATGACTGATAGTCGCAAGAAGTCGTAAGATACTATAGCAGCATACGAGCCTCTATGCAACAATTTAAAACCGGCCTTACTCTCAAGCTGCACCACCTGCCTCAACGTGCTGCGTGCATACCAGACATGCCTAGGAATATAGTATATATTACGCAGTGTCGGCACTTCGACGCCCGTCAATATATATAAATTACCTACCTAGAGTGAGCCCACATGTCGTATCAGACCCGTGCCCTTGTAAGCTATGGGACACTGGGCAACGAGTCCCCTATTGCATATACCCAACCTGACATATGCATTTCCTCTCGTGATGTGCGCAAGGTAAAAGAAGGGTGCTGAAAAGACGGATAATCTCACAGTTCTAGGTTAGCGTTCCATCGTGCCAAGACACAATTCAGCAACGCGGCGGCGGCGTTTCATTTAGAGCGCCTGGTTGACTGCCGAGGCGAGAACATAGTCGACCCTAGCGACGATATCCGTTGTCGCGCGTGGTAGGTATAACGAACACATAGCATGGAGTCGTCGGCCTTTCTACAATACCAACGTAGTATGGCGTAGCAATCATACCTAGCCCAACTAACCTTCGGCATGCCATATCTACGTATGTGCATACATCATATTGTTGGCGCACGCAGGGCCATGCAGCATGTATGCAGGCACGGGACTTCGAAATTGTGCATGGGGAGCAGCAAAAAGCAACAGCGACGGCATGGGCGCAGTAGTGTACAGCGCATCCATAGTACCATACCTGCACCTACATATATATACCACATATATCATATAACCCGGGCAGATACCTACCTACCTAGGTAGCAGTAGTATAATCCCACGCACGTAGCGCATGTACCCAAAGCTTGGGTAGCAGTATAGCGAGCGACATTTGGGATCTCCAAAGGACCACAGCGAATAGGGGCGTTGCAAGAGGAGAAGAGGGGGGAGGGAGGGGAAAGAAGAAGAGAAAGGAGAAAAGTAAAAGGGGTCTTTTGGGGGATTTTAACCAACGCGCTTTCAATACCACCCACCCCTTTTTGACATCCCCATCACCAACCCCTAAAAGAACCCAATATTTCCCGAGATACAGGTATAAATCACTGTTGATCGCAACCCTCCTAACTCCGCTGGGAGGGTCTTGTGGCCCTCTTTTTTTTTTCTTTCTGTTGTTGTTGCGCTCTGCCTTGTCTTTTGCCTTACCTTGCCAACCATACGCACGCACGCACACACACATACCCAGCCTGCCGCCGCCTTGGCTAGTATGACGTCGATCACTTGTTTACTTTCATCCGGTTCAGCGAACATTTCCCAGAATCGAAGACCGCCGATCCTATTCGTTCGCCTCCCTACAAGACCCCTCCAACACGGCACGCGGGAACACTGGTTGCGATCGGCCGGGGGACGGGCCAGCCTAAAATCTGCACGTACGTACAACGAGCCACGCGCGCCGGCGTCGTACAACGCTCCCCCAAGCCCCTTGTATCTTTCGACCCCAACGAGGCAACGACCTGCGCAAAGAGAAAGCCCTCGCCGGGCTCTCATTGGTAAACTCGCAAAAGATCCTTGGAGAAGTTGGAGAAGGTTATGAAATCTTCACTTGGTTGATTGCGTACGCTGCTATTACTGCTGCTGCTGCTGCTGCTACTGCTACTACTGCTACTACTATACTAGAAATAGGAAAATATATGAGAATAGAGACACCTCGTTGGATAACTGCGGGTGTACAGCTGACTACTACAATAAATAATACTGGCAAATAATAATAATGAATGGTATCTACTAGCACATCTCGTGCCAATTATCCTGAACGCCAATTCGCCTATATCCCCCATCCCACGAAAGCGGTGTGATTCGAGCTGTGCTTGAGCTTGAGCTTGAGCTTGAGCTTAAGCTTAAGCTTAAGCTGCCGCAGCTGCCGCCACCAGACTGTCCAGAGCAGAGCTCTGCGTACCGGCCGTCGCATTTCCGAAAGGACCAGCCCAGGTAGTACCGAGCTGGTTCTTGTCGTTGCGGTTCTTGGCCCAAATCGTGTCCGCGTTCGTGAGCAAGAAGTTCTTGATGGGTTCCATAGGCGCTGCCTCCTGCAGGTAGTGCAAGTTGCGCATGAAGATGCCCTTGAACTGCGAACCGTCGCTACCGCAGTTGGGTTCGCAGCCCTCGAAGAGAATGCCATCCTTGGATAGCTTAGTAATGGCAGCTGAAGCAATAGTTTGCGCCGTGGTAAGCAGCGACTTGTCGCCCGTGGCTTTGGAAAGCTCCACCAATCCACCTAGAATAACCCCCTGGTTGTACGTCCACGTTTGCATCCCGTTGTTCTTGCAGTCATCAGTGAGTCCATCGTTGATCAAATTATCCTTGTTAATCAGACCGCTATTCTTAAACCAATTCCATTGGGTCTGGGCGATGTCGAGGAAGTAATCCTTGCGAGAGGGTATGCGGTTGGCAAGAGATGCGGCGACAGCAAGGTAAAGCTCATTTGCGATGGCATTGGTGTACGGTGTTACCTTACTCCAGAAGATACCGCCGCAAGTAGAGTTGCCCTTTTTCATATCCTCGAAGATCTCAACTGCGGCTTGGATGTACTGCTGATCTCCAATACCCTTGACACCAACGTCGTGGCTGTGGATCATGGCCAGGGCCCACCAGCCTTCATCGTCGTAATAATCATTAAGAAAGTTGTCGAAACCCCTCTTACTAATCTCTGATCGTTTCGTTACTGGTACTCTAACGTACGTCGATATGGGAAGTCCTATGGCGGACAACTTTTTTGTCGCTTGTACCGGCGTCTTTTGCGCTTGATCGTACTACGGGGGCTTACAATTAGCAATTCGCCAAGAAAAACAATAAATTTGAGTTGTATTTTTTCTCTTCTCTTGAATAGCTCGGCTTTGTTTCATGCAATTTAGGCGCCCAAGCCAAACCAAGGGGGGGGACAACTGAAAATTTTCATGTTTACTTACGGTGTTCTGAATAATCTCTGGGATATTCAGGCTGTTGGAAGCTTCCGGATCAACAAGCGCAAAGTCGGCCAGCACAGTCAAGCAATTGGCGCTATTCCACCACCCAGTGGTATCCCAAAGTCCCGTCTCGCGATTATACCACGTCTGTAAAGCTTTCAAACCGTCGACAGTATGGGCGGAGTATGTTGCCGAGTCTGTTCGGTGGGTGAGGTGACTAGACATTAAGAAAATAGCCCTGGAGGCCAGGGAGCCTACGAACGAAGAGGAAACCATGGCGACGACGACAGTATAGAAGAAGATGAAAATATGATGACGAATGTGTTTCGTATGAGGGGCAGAAGTTTTCCAGAAACTTGCCGGCAAAAGAGTGACCTTATATAAAACTGTAGGAAAAGAACGAGAGTCGCCACTGGATCGAGTGAAAAAAAGTGAGTGGTTACTGTGTAAGTCGATCTCAGTCACAGGATATTAAGGGAGAGTAACGAGGATGTGGACCGTGCCATCGACACAACCCTGGTAGAAAGCTCACATAACATCGGTACATCAGACGTACATTCACATAACAGACACATAACATACATAACATACATAACATACTCACATGAGCTCGGCACGGATCAAGATCAGACATGTACAGAAGGCAATAATACAAATTCCAGACATGGGTCGTCTCGGCGACCCGTAGATCAGGTTGACAGTAGGGCTGGTAGGACCAAAGCAGGAATACAGGATGCTGGATACAGGATGCTGGATACAGGATACAGAATACCAGGAAAGGATTTTGTGCGAGCCGAGCCAGCGGGCGCGTTTCCTGGACCCAATGAGGATGATCGCGGCATTAGATGATTGGCGATGCGCAGGCCACGGTAGAGACTAGTAGAGATTGAACAGAACACCGACCATCGAGGAAAGGGATGAACGGGTTGGGCAAGAAATGCCGGGTTAAGCTTGTGGCAGAGGAATTAAGATCTCCGATAGGGTTGTGTTGTGTTTCAGAACAGGCATGATATTCTCAAAGCTGGACTTGACTGGGGGGTGACTTACATAGACTGGGACTGGGACTGACTGGGACTGACTGTGGGACTGACTGGATTCTGTGTTAGGTTGCATGAGCAACTAAACTAACAAGTCTCTCTCTCTGTCTCTTAACTAGTCCCTTTTCTCTCTTAATAAAGATAATATAATCCCGGAATGGTTGGCCGTATATGGATGGTGTAGCGGAGAAAAAAAAAAAAAAAAAAAAAAAAAAAAAGAGGTCGTCCCACTTCCCAGATAATCCACTCAGATCTAGCCGACCCTTTTCGAGCAGATCGTCTTCAACGCATCCCATTTTTGAAAAAAGATAATAATCCCATATGCTCCATATGATCACAAGAATTGCGCCGGAAAGCTGCAGGCGACCTCGTGCTCTTGGTATTCCCTCGTGGTTAGACCAATGGTCCACCGTAGCCGCCCAACTTTAGAAAGAGAAAAAAAAAAGATGCGCTGAAGGATAAAAAGTCCAAACATGTATTGTTGTGAAATTTTAAGTGGTACGTCTCTCAAGGCGTTTAGATGAAACCGGGGTCAACCAGGCTGCATTTATTAAGGTACGGATCTAAGTTATCTGAGTTATGCCAGATAACGGATTTACCTTTATCCTGACTATCAGAAGCTTTTTAGAGGCTGTTCGGGTGCTTAGCGTAGCGACGAAACATGGACGTTTTCCCCTGGACTGCTCTGGATTCCCCCTATTCGATTACGTAGGCAAGTAGGTATCTAGGTACATTAGGAGGTAACTATGTACTCTTAGGTGCTTACCTACGCGAGCTAGTACTTGAATACATTCTTACATTACTATTGATGGCATCCATTCAAGTAAAGTAGGTGGGACACCTCAATAGTTAGCGGCCTATCATCTAAAGGAAGTTAGCGGTGGGGTACGAATGCAAATGCACACCATGGCGGCTGGGCGGGTCGGGTATTACTTAAACTATTAGAGTTTGCCCTGATTCCAGCTCCGCACCCGATCCGTCCAATTGTGCACCAATTGTGCAACGGTTGACTCCAAAAACCACATGCATCGCGGTCCATTATGCGCATCGTGTGCATCGTGTGCATCCTCAAGCTTACATAGGTGCTTACATAGGTGCTTACATGCATACCTTGCCTTATACGTTAAAATACGTATTTATATAGTTAGTACCACGTCCAATAGTATATGTACGATGACGAACGACGAGAATGATGTGTATTATTGCTTATGTGTTATATACACCTATAGTTATACCCAATATATCAATCAATGATTCAATATGCGCTGTATGTTTGCGATAATATACGTAGTTATATGTCCGTGTCCCTTGCGACAGGAACTCGTATGGTGAGTTGTAAGCACGACACAGTACAGCGCATATATGCGGCAGTATTCATCAGTTCTGGTTAAATCCGATATCATGAATGCATCCGGTTGTCCTTTTTGTCCTTGTCTATCGCGCGCAAGCTTACAAGAGCGTCATTCTTGACAAATCACTCAAGTAACCAATTACTACCCAGATCCAGCTGACTGGGAACAAGCTGGAAGAAAACAAGTCGGAAGACAAGCCAAGAGTAACAAGGGGGGTTCCTATAAGAGAATATGGCTACACTATGCGAATACCAGTCATAATCATCTGAACTACAGAATACTAGGCGGAACCTATTAGATCCCGCCTCTATAGATCATATGTTCCAAAATATCAGTTGTACCAGCGATCTCAAATGATCTACAGCTGCCTTTTTCAGCTCCCCTCGCGCAGTACAGCCTAGAATTTCCACAACCCGGCAACACATCATCGTGGGTTGTGTTTTTATGCCAAGCAGTATATCAAAAAGCTACCCTAGTTTCACTGACTTGCTTGGAGTATCACCGAAAGTTGTCACCAAAATGTCATGATAGCTTCTTGATCACAAAGTCGTTGGAAGCCCACCTGAGTTCTCTTCTTCAGCCAACTAACTATCTCGCTATATCTTCTACCGAATACCGAATTCACCCATGACCTCTTTCCAACCTGATTCTCCGCAACCATGTGCCGTTAAACAAGCCTCCATGATTAATAGTAGACTTCACCCCACAAACTCCCCCCGCATTCACTCTTTCTTTCCCCCTGGTCTCCGAGTTTAGTAGGCGGAATAATTACTTGAAAATGAATAGATATCACCCCATAGTCTACCCTAGTATGGGGGATTCGCTTTAAGGCATTTCCGAAGATCGACAATATAAACAAGCTACCTCATTAAAAGACCCTTTACAAAGGTAGGCTAATCTGCTTCTTTGGTATCACGCGTTCCGCATCTTGAAAGTCGAATCAAGGAGAGTCAAGATGCTGTTCCGGATAGTATCTCGGCCATGTCTCATTCTCTTATCTCTCTCTAGGAGTGCTTACGCGGAAGTGGTAGCAACCGAGAATGAAACCCAGCTCGTCATCCAGAATGACCGACTATACACACGTGTCGACAAGGCCACTGGTGCCATGGATGCCGTCGTGCTGGATGGTCAGAACCTGCTCGGCACCCGCTCAGGATCTACCGGCATATTCAATTTAGATTGCTACTGGTAAGTAACACTATGAAACATTTACAAAGTAACGTAACGTGCTGAGCCCAATCCAGTACTCCGAAGGGATTCTGGACACCCGGATCCACGCAGCCGACCTATGAGCTATACTCCGGAACAGACTCGACGGGCACCAGCTTCGGCGGTATCAAGATGTCCGACACATACACCCCTACCGGCCAGGTTCTCGAGCAGTATTGGTTCCTCAGAGACGGAGAGACAGGCCTGCATGTGTTTTCACGTATCGCGTACTACAACGAGACCACCCCGTTTTTACGCAACTTGCAAGAATTCCGGTCCTTGTTCCGTCCCAACTCGGATATATGGACGCATCTCGCGACTAACGGTGTACAATATGCGCCGCTTCCCGGTAAGGAAGCCAAGAAGAACCAGGTCGTAGTACAAGGTAAGCAATTAATAGAGTTCACGTTGAACAGTCCCAGACCCCCGCAAGCCGGAAGCTCGGGAAGAAAAATGTTTCGGGACGGCCGAAACACTACTTCGTATTCCTTCGCACGTGAGGCCCTCACACTCGGAAAAATATTAACTACGGACGTATTACAGATGCGACGTGGTACATGGGCAACACGCCCAATGACCCGTATGTCCAGCAAGAGGCAGACTATTTCACCAAGTATACTTTCCAGGATACTTGGCGGAACCACGACGCTCATGGGATGTTAGTTGAAGTTCTGGTCGACCGAGTGAGCTCTAAACTGACACGGCCTGACAGGTATGCCGATGGGTCCCAAATTGCGGACAACTCTACATTTGGGGCTGTAAGTAGATGACTGGCCAAAGACTCATTGGTCGTGAGTGTATAAGCTTCACGGCCTGAGATGAGATGATAGGGGGTTTACACCTGCAGACATAGGTTCTGACTTGCATTTCTACAGTGGATGGTTATGAACACGAAGGAGACGTACTTCGGAGGTCCCCTTCACTCTGACTTGGTAGTTGACGGGATTGTATATGATTATATGGGCTAGTTGATAACCAGCCATGAAATTGAATCGAGTCACTAACACGAAATATAGTCTCGAATCACCACGGAGATCAGACGGTAAGTTGATATTCATCATTGAATGCTACAAAACCACTAACAGCTTGAAAAGCCAAACATCACCAACGGATTTGACCGAACATTTGGCCCAGTAAGTCAAAAGAAAAGCGATCTTGAACCTCCACGCCTATACTAACCAGACCAGCAATACTTCTATTTCAATCACTTCCCTGCTGGAGCGGATCTCCAGGTTCTCCGAGAAGATGCCACGCGGTTCGCAGACCCGGAGTGGAATACGGAGTTCTACGATTCCATCGCGCAATACGTGCCCAACTACGTATCCAGCAACCAGCGCGTGACATGGGAATTGCAAGTAGACCTACCTAAGGGTGCCAAAATTCCCATTGCTGTACTATCGCAAAACGGGGTCGACTTCCAGGATAACGTCTTCGACACAAAGGCTTACCAGTACTGGGCCGAGATCGACGATAAAGGTCACGCCACCATCCCGCGAGTCAAGGAGGGCACGTATCGGCTTACGATCTATGCGGATGGTATATTCGGGCAGTACGTCCAGGACGATGTAGAAGTACGTATCGGTAAGGTAGAGACGACTCGAGTTCAATGGGAGGAAGAGAACCAAGGCGAGGAGATATTCCGCATAGGCACGCCCGACAAGAGTAGCGGTGAATACCGGCACGGGTACGAGCGCGACCCGACACACCCGCTCCATCCTGAGCAGTACAGGGTATACTGGGCCGCGTACGACTTTGTCGAGGACTTCCCAGAGGGCGTCACGTTTAAAGTCGGCGAGAGCGACGTGGGCAAGGGCTTGAACTACGTGCACTGGAGCGTCTTTGGAGGCTATGCCAACTACCCGCGCTCGAAGCCGTATATTGGCGACGGCAACGTGAACAACTGGACTATCGTGTTCGATCTGGAAAAGGCCCAGTTAGAGCTGAAGCAGCAGGCGACGTTCACGGTCCAGCTAGCTGGAGCCAAGACTGCGGCGGGCAATACGGATGTCTTTAACGCTTCCGAGCCCCACGCCAACTTGGCGTATACCGTCAGCGTCAATGGGAAGGATCTCGAGCCCTGGATTATCCCGTGAGTACCTAGCATACAAATCTATCTAGACTTCTCTTACTTTACATATTCGGTATCGCTAACGGCTTCAATAGGTGGCATCACAGCAGCTCATGCGCAGTGCGCTCCGCAGTAATCTGCTACAACATCGCGAACAAGTTCGTCTTCGACGCGGCGCTGCTCCAGGGGGGTGAGAATAGGATCGTCCTGAGCTTACCGTTCAACGCGACCAACTACGAGAGCGCGGTGCTGCCTAACTCGGTCTACGTGCAGTACGATGCGCTGAGACTAGAGGTCAGCCCAGCAAAGACATACGGCCGTAAGAGGGCCACGTAGACCACGCACCATCTAATTAGAATGTAGAGGTCTTCGTAGGCTTTGTGTAACTAAAAATAACCTTGGAGCTTATGTCTACCTATCTAATTACAAGCCTTTTTACGTTCTTACTATACTAGACTACGAATTTTATAGGCGGTCGTGGCTACGAATGCTCCGCTTCTAAATAGAAAATAGTCTCGCGCCTTGGGAGGTGCTACTGGGCTGGCATTGCAAGCTTTGGATCGAGATATGATTCGCAAATGGGCATCCTAAAGTGTGTAAGGTATCTATACGCCGTAGTATGGATGAACTCGGCTGTTATATGCAAAGATTAATTAGGTGCTCCCACAACCGGCAGTACAGCTTATTTGACTATTCTATATTGGACCTAGGAGGATGAGAATGCATCCTTTCAGGACTAGACTACGGTGGAGAGTACGTGACCATTTCCTATACTAGTTAAACATCGTCGATGCTTACTCTCTTCCCCTTGGTTATCCAATGCGAATATACCTTAGGTAGGTTGAATTATTGGTACGGCTTATCATCCGACCCGGTAAAGACGATAGTTTCCCCCCAAGCTCGATAGCGGGATGCTTCATGCAATATTATCGTTTAATCACAAGTGATGTGATTACCAGCGTAAGCTCTTGCGGGTTCGATAGCAATATAATCGGCAACGGTGGGGTTCCAGCCCTCCGAACCGGCTTTTCAAGGGGAAGGGAGAAGGGAGAAGGGAGGGTGCGATTTTATACTAGCTCTCAAGGGGGGAGGGGGATAAATGGTGATCAGACCGGCGTATAGGGAACCTCGCCATCAGCTAACTAAAAGATGATATATCTTTCCGGGACTTTCTCGTTACGGAAGACTATATCTTGGAGGTGCTGTGCCGTAGGAGCTGATGGCCCAGAGTGGAAATCCCTCCGCCGGCGCGGCGCCGCGGTGGGCTATCGTTACAAATCAAACACCGAGCGCATCGGAAATGTCCCGGACTGCCTAATTTTGCATAATACGGAATCTGACCCGGCTTCCATGATATGATATCAGGGCACATACCTAGCCTAGGTAGGTAGTATGGTAGGTTAGGTAGGTATGTATTGTAAAAATCAACCCCTACCCTCCTATGTAAAGTAGCCCACGTACCCGGTCACAAGTTAGGGCTTATACGTAAACTACATACATATCAATGTTCCGCACAAGCCGCACATGCAGTAGTGGAGGCCTGACTGTCTCCTCCGTGTTCTTCCCGCATGATTTCCCATCGAGGCTTATCCCCTATGAAACACAATATACCAAGCAAAAAGGAGAAAACCCCAGTAATTCATAGGCACTCGGAATATCCGACGGGGATGACCGCAGGCCCTTCGCCGACATATCACGTTTCGAGTAGAGGGCGTGCGCCTCCGTATCGGACTGCTGATCCGCCATCGTATTGGTTGGACGTGCGAACGGCTTCGGCGCTTTTTATGCGCGCGCGCCCACCCCTCCTCTCTCCCTCTCTCCCTCTTCCCCCTCTCCCCCCTCTCCCCTCTCTCCGATCAATACAATACAATACCTCTAACTTTCTCTTTTGTCTACCTCCTAGCTAAGCTAATAGGTCCCTCGCAAGCTCCCCCGCATATGGCTCCGAAGCGGCCCATTTGCCGAGACTACCTAGGTAGGTAGGTATGTAAAGCACTCTTATAAGACCAAACAAGGGTGAAAGAGAAGAAAAGAAAATAGTTAGTCTGTAGTAATAACAAAACGAGCCTATAATGAGGCTCTGCTTTCTCCCCCGCATGGCCATGCCGTCGATGGAACCGTAATGCACCACCACCTCTCATCTCACACCCAACTAATCAATTGCTAGCCTAACCTAGCTTCAAAACCTCCGAGTGGAAGAACTAAACTTGTTTCATTCTTGGTCTCTTATAGTTCATAACTATTTAGCAAAAACAAGAAAGCTAGCTAGGGAGGCACGTCAATGTCGGTCCACTTGATAGGAATGCATTGCATCCTCATCTGACTTGAGTATATGTACATTCCGGCCCGTGAACGAGCATATCCTGCCTATACGTGTACCTGGTTCGGAAAGAATCACATCTCATAGGCTCGAAGAAGGGAACGTAGAAACCGGGTTCTTAAGCCTTGCATCCATTAAACCGCCAAGATGGGCCAGAAGACGCTGCAGATCACAGAGGTAAGCCAAGCTCAAGCGACTTCATATCACCCATAGAAGATGTCTTCCTACTTTAGTCGGTCTTTCGTGCCCTTACTTACACGCCCCTGAAGTTGTACGTCTACCCCATCAAGTCCCTGCGCCCAGTCTCCCTCGACAAGGCTGTCCTGCGGCGCGAGGGCCTCCAGTACGACCGGCGCTTCATGCTACTTAAGGTCGAGCCCGACGGAGGGTACAAGAACATCCAGGTGTTTCACTTCCCCGAATGTGCCCTCTTTCACCAGGCTATCGACGATGACCACGTCGTCGTCACTTACCGTATCCCGGAGCACCCGCTAGTCGTTCCGCCCCCTCCGGAGCAGTATACCAGCCTGCGCGTACCCCTCAACCCTGATGTCCTCGGTCTCGAAACCGTCGACATCAAACTGTTCGGTAGCCCTACCACGACGCATCGCATGGGTCACGTCTACGATGCCTGGTTCTCTGCATGTCTAGGCTACCAAGCCGTCCTCATCTACATCGGCGATAACAGACGCTCGGTCCTAGCCCACGCACCACCGCCCGAGCAACAGCCACAGCCACAGACCTGGTTCTCGCACCTTACGTCCTTCGTACCCTACTACGGGCAACAAGCGCCGAAAGAAGAACCCCCCGGGCTCGTGTTCAACGAAGCAGCGCCCTTCCTCCTAACATCCAAAGCCTCGCTCCGCGACGTCAGTGCGCGGTTACCCGAAGGCCAAGAAATGGACATGATCAAGTTCCGGCCCAACATCGTCGTCGACGAGATCTGGGAAGAATCCTCCGGCTCGGAAGATAGCAGCGACGAAGCCGCCGCACCATCGACCCTGTCCGCCTGGGACGAAGACTTCTGGGGCGAGGTAGAACTCGGCCCCTCGCACCAGCGCCTCGCGTTGACAGCCAACTGCGCGCGGTGCGTCTCCATCAACGTCGACTACGCAGCCGGGCGGCCGGGGACAGGCGAGCTAGGCTCGGTGCTGAAGAAGCTGATGAAGGACCGACGGGTCGACGCGGGGAACAAGTGGTCGCCCATCTTCGGGCGGTATGCGTTCCTATTGCCTCCCGCGAACACGAACAGCAACAGCAGCAGCGGCAGCAACAGCAACGGCGGCGGTGGCAGTGCAGCAGCAGAATGGAGACAGGCGCAAGAGCTGAAAGCTGACGTCGCTGTGGGGGACCAGATCAAGGTGACAAGACGCATTAGCCAACGAGACACGTGGGCCTGGCCGAAGTGAGCCCGGACAAACCCGGTATGACCGCGACGCACCCATACCAAGCCAAGCGGCCCAAGCCAACCCACGCTCTATAGCATGGCGGGAGCGAAACGCGTTGGGCAGACCGACAGATCGTGCGAGGACGTCGAAAAAGGGGAGGGTTGGGGGAGGGGGAGGGAGAAGGGAGTGCGTATAAGTGAACAGAGCAAGGAGTTGGAATTGGAGCCAGCGACGTCAGGGGAGTGAAGGGGCTAGAAGCAATCCGAAGCACAGCTGCACAAAAAGAAAAAAGAAAAAAAGAAAAAACGCTCCCAGGTGACAAGTGTCGATCGGATAACTGGGCTTACGTACGAGGTCGTCGGATCGCGATTCTAGTTACATCCGGCCGGGCCCAAACTTGGTTCCCGGGAAGACAGCCGTTGGGGAATACCGGGGGCGGTTCGCTAGGGACGGCTCGGTTTTGTTTTTCTTGGTCCCACGTTGCACGTCACGTTGTGTATAGCTGTATCTATATCCTGTAGCTGTAGCTGTAGATGTATGTGATGTGATGCGAGGTAGCCCTAGCTAGCCATGGCCATAGCTGTCCTCGTAGCTAATTATTGCATTGTCTTGCCCTGTTTTGTCTCGCCTAGAAGGGAAGGACGGTGGACGAGCTGAATTGATTGACCAAGCATATATGTGCGTCAATCATGCATGACATATAAACTCTAGGTCCTAGAAATAGGCATTGATGGTGATGCAATGGCATAATGGTGCCATGGTGGTTCAATGGAAAGGGGACGAACGACGATTCGTCTTCTATCCCCTTCCGTTATACCCGCTACACCAGTTATATCACCTCTCCAGGTTATCCGAATTATGCATTTCCTCCTTTCAAAAGCCTTCTTCAAGGTAGTTGTGTTTCCTTGATTCGTTGTGTTTCCCCAACGTTGGTTGCCGTGTACAAACGGTATGTGCCACGCCGTCTTCCCATAACAGCCCAATGGATATTCCAAACGTTCCAGAAGCCGACGGGACCTTGCAGACCATGCAGACCGCCGCGTGTGCCAAAGAAACGCGTGTCCCCACGTTGCACAGCGTTTGCACGTAGCCCTGCCTGAATCTCAGCTGCTTTCCCCCATCGTTGGGCTACGGGCCTTGTGGGCTGCACGCGGCCAGCCTCAACTTTGACTTCATTTCTAATTCCCTGGCTTGCTTGATTTACATGATTTTTATTTGGCCTACCTTGTCTATATTATGTACCTGGTTTCCTTCTCAACGTCATAGGGTCCAATATTCATTGCAACGTGGCATCGCCTTTAGATTGCCTAGAGTCTGTATCTCCGAAACCAACATTGTGATTTTTCTATCTGGAAGTAATAAACATGAATAGCGTTTCTGAATGTACTTGCGTACCAGTCGTCTTTTGCCGTAATCTCCTTTTTTTTTCTTTTTCGATCTTTTCTTTTCCCTCTACGCCAAACCAGAAGCCTCGTGCAACAGGAAAGATGTGGAAACAGGCCTGTTAGAAGGGTGAACTTTGTACTTTTTCGTACGAAATAAAAAAGATGATGAAACAGGATCCATGGCAAACACGCCAAAATCCGACACCTGTAAAGTTCCAATTGTAATTTTAACTCGTTCCATTGTACATCCATTATGAGAAAAGGGAAATATTCTATCATGTGCAGACGCCGACCTAACTGGCAATGCGATTCCAGCATGCCTCGTAACTCCGAAAACGTCCACAGTAAAAAACGGAAAACTAGGCGAATCCATACCCGCGTGGGAAGACACCAGAAACCTGCGTAAAATACATTGTCTATGGGGGTACATGAAGGAAATCATAATCATGAGTGCCGTCAAACAGGGCTAAGGTGGTGCCGCGTACAGCCTATGACAACGGTGTAACAGTTTGTCGGAAGTGATCTATCTCATCGGGATCTAAACAGATTGGACTGGGATGCGCTGTGGCTTTTAATCGAAGTGGCTGAAGATGTAGGGAAAGGGACTGCTGGAAATGTTGCTGAGAAGACAACGGTTTAGGCCAATAGGATGATGTTATGGCTGTCTTGGCCACCACTGCAGGATCTTAGCGTTGTAGACAAGGGTCCCCGGTATCAACTTCCGGATATCAATGGCCATTGCGTGTGTCGAATCTTTTTTTTTTTCTGTCAGGGTTCGAGAATCTCGTTATTCTTTTTTTTCCGTATGTAAATCCTATCCCGTAACGCCGGATGAAGAGGTTCCCTCCAATCGAAAAAAGTGAAGCTTAGCTTCGAAAGAGCCGAAACCAAGGCTCTGGGACTAAAATGAGCGTCCTGTTAGCCCTCTGCTCATTTCGTCTGTCATATTGGGATCCTAGATAATGACATATGAGACGTGACAGATACGAGTTTCCCACTTACATCTATCAAAAAGGCCAATAACAACAGAACAGCACGGCCCGGATCCTCCCCGTGCTTAGACGTTGTGGACACAAGCCCGGCACGTGTGGATCTTGCAGTATCTACACTCAAAAATCCACCAGTGCGGGCCCGAGTGACACAAATTGCAGGTCCATTGGACAAGCGTGCTGTCTGACTTCAGCATCTTGAAGGAGTGCGCGCAGTTAGTTCCCACGGCCATGTTTGAGAGATTTGATTAACTAGGAATTTATCCTGGACGAGTTCTTTTTCCCCAATGCCGGGAATAAAAGTGCCGGATACTTGGGGCTAGTAGCGGTTTTGCTTGGTCTTCTCTGGAGGTGTTAGCCGCAGAGTCAATGAGTAGGCTTTTAGGTGGTAAGATACTCACCTGTGCGAGTACCAATCTAGATGTGGGGGGGTAGGTTGATGGGATGGTGTGATGGATGCTTATAACTGTAGTAGACGAAGGTATTGATCTGTGAAGATGGAAGAAGAGTGTTGAGGGAGGTAGAGACCCAAGAGGCGAAGAGACGAGAGAGTTTAAATAATCGACAGACTACGAATGAACAAGTAAAGAGATGACCTTGAGGACCAACCAGGGAAAAATGTTGGGTTATTTATTGTTTGTCAAATGTGGGTTTGTGACGGGAAGAGGTTTATGAGTAGGCTGTTTGTAGTCTAGGACTGGTAAAGATTCATGTAAAACTAGGCGAGGCGGAAGAAATATGTATTGCAGCAAAGTGAAAACAGTTGAAAACAGACAACGGTCGGTGGTGGAGAGGGTAGGGGGTAAAATGTGATGTGTAACTAGTTACTCTCAACGGGACGTCGTTGCAAGCTTAAAGGCCATGGAGGGAGGCTCAAATAATATGTACATACGGCTCTATAGACATCGTCACCCTGGCCTATGACGAACGGTCGGCAGTGTTCCCGTCAAGTCCATACTAGGTAACTCGGCACTAGGAGCATTGCCAAAGCGAGGAATGGGCAGTTAAGAAACTACCTAGGTAAGAAACATGACTTTAAATCTTGGGTGAGGTGATTGACATGAAGGAGTTGGAGTGGAACTGGCGCGATGTCCGAGAATTTTCGACGACAGGGGAAGTTTGGGAAGTGGGATTTTATGAGAGAAAAAGAATGATGCTCTTTGCGACAAGGGGCCCTCTGATGGGGATCTTTTTTTTTTTTCTTTTTTTTTTTTTTACTTCAACTTTCTAAGGTTGTCACTTCCAATTAACCTTAATACTTAATAACATTGAACTACATATACTTAGGTACTTATTTGCTCGGGGGAGGTACTGAAAGATGTAAGTAGGTACCTACATGTAAGTAGAAAAAAAAAGGTACTAAATGTACTTGAGGTACTTGATAATTCGTACTTTCATGTTTATGTCTACTTTAGGTAGGTTAGACGTAACTGCCTGAAAGGTGACCGCGTCTGACCTTTTTTATCATTTTCTTTTTGTAGAGGGTCGGGTTAAAACAACCTTTACAGATAAATCAACTCACGTCAAATGCAGGAAAGTAAGAAAGTACATTGTAGATATGTAGGTAATGTGTAAGAGGCAAGTACCTATATGTATATTATATTCATATGCCTAGCATGTACCTACCTAATATACTTACCTATATAGATAGATGTATATTTATGTACGTATGCGTGGTTCTACTACACGCAGGGAATATAGAAGAATCTAAAACAGAGAGAAGACAAGGGAAAAAATATTTTTAGTCTAGTTTTGGAAGAACGGGTTTTTTTTTTAAAAAAAAAAAGAAAAAAAGAAAGAAAGTAATTACTAGAAATTTAAAGCACAGGGACGACCTTATGCTTCTTTGGGAATGAAGGGCCTAGGCAAAAGCACTGACATGTGCATGGGGCATGACACAACATGGAACGACAACGGCTTTTACTTATTGAGTACGGATTTCAAATTTCGATCAATTAATATTTTCTCTCCCGTTACATAGTACGTTCCCTGTTTTCTTCTTATGACTTGTTACTGCTACTGCTACTGCTACTACTACTGCTACTACTTGCTGTTCCCTCTGGTCTGACTACCTGCAGCACCAAGACCGGTCTGAGTATGATGTTGAAAGCATGACAGTAACAATGTACCTTTTTCCGTCTGTCCGTTTCCCGTTTCTAGTTTTACTCTCGTTTCTATAACTCATGGGGAGGTATATAAGTTTCTTAAAAAGCCGTCAAGGTCTAGGATTGGACAAGGTAAGGCGTACAAAGAGGATTCCCTAGTAACTAACTAATAGAGCGCTTTAAAGCACTAAAGACCAGTCACAATCTGAAGCTAGCGGACGGCACATACTCGGAACCGTATTGGTCTTATCCCTCCCTCCCTCACCGGTCGGCTCTCGCCGCCTACCCCC
Source organism: Daldinia sp. FL1419 (assembly GCA_025201765.1). NCBI lineage: Eukaryota > Fungi > Ascomycota > Sordariomycetes > Xylariales > Hypoxylaceae > Daldinia > Daldinia sp. FL1419. The sequence continues at coordinate 49,764 of MU623445.1, forward strand.
TACCCTACAGCAATTGCCGAATCGGTAAACTAAAGAAGGCTTTACCGGTTGACCACGTCCTGTTTCTGAATGTACCTCGCGTAAAAGTGCTCATATATATCGTTTGAGCCTAGAAACAATATAGAATCTCGACCAAAGGTTACACGTTTGCGGTTTCCTGTTTTCGATCGGAGAGAATATAGTTCCGTAGGAGGTAGTAGTAGAGTAGTAGTGATGAGTAGTAGCAGTAGCAAGGTCAGGGTCCGTTAGGGCGATGGAATAATGTGGTCCAGGAACCATTGGTGTGCACAAGGTGGAAGATAGTGTACATCCTCGAGGTGAGCCGGAGCTGGTCAGAGTTTGGCGCGGTTCGCAATGACCGGCACGGTTCGCCAAGGACGATTTTCCATATCTGATTCCTGAACCGGCGCTCCTATTTATTGGTTGGTCTGGGGAGGCACTTCATCGTCCGGGCTATAATAGCTATAATACACCTCTATATCCACACAGCGTAGTCCTGCGAACGGGTCCGGGGGTCACATTACGTGCGGGTGTAGGTAGGTGATTATACCTAGATATGTATATCCATAGGGTACAAGGCCATTGCTAAGGTAGCCCTCTAAGGCAACATCCCGATGTGCTACCTAAAGGGGGTTGTATAAGTTCCATCGAACGTGGGTTGCAAGATCTGACTGCGACACAAAGCCATTATGAGGGTACGTGACGTACCCAGCATATTGTTTCCGTAACCCTTCGGAATTATGGAATTATGGGTAGTTGGTTGGCGCTGGAGAAAGCGAAGAAGAAAAAAAAAAAAAAAAAGGAGAAAGAAAAAAAAAGCAGGGCTAGAGTGAGCACTGGGCGGGATTTATCAGGTCGAAGTCACAACGAGGCTTGAAAAACCGAAGGTTTGGTTTGACGTTCTACGTGTGGTGTAACACAGTCAACAGTAAAATCTCCGGCTTATTGGATAGAAAAAGGACCTCTTATAGCTGACTAAAACCTAAGGCGTGTCCACCGGGTGTGAGATAGGTAATCAATCTTACATACGACGGGTTTTACTCTGCGAAGAAAACAAAAAAAATTTCAAGAAAAAAACCCCCCCAAAACAATCAAGCCCACGAATTAATAGACCCCACCATCTTCTTCCGAGTTTGGTCATGTGAAAACAAGAGAACGTATGTACTCATACACACATGCGCATACAGCAGCATACGGTACGGCATACAGCGGGCATACAGAACTGCATAATGCTGCATCGTGAGCAGATTCCCCTTGGCTGAAAAAAAAAGGGGGTTAGCCAACTACCCACCTAGGTAAATCGTAGGTTGATGCATGCTGCATACCTGAATGTAGAGATAGTAATGGTAAGTGGTGGTAAGGCCGACAATGCTAAATGATACTTGATTTTGACATGATTATAGTATGACCGGCGGATATTAAAGGCATATCCGCTAGCTGCTTCGGGGAGCGCGGGGTGATATGATAAAAACGTACATGCACCTAACTAAAACAAATGCGAATCTTATATTCTTCCTACGGCAGGTACATATCTTTGGTAGGTACGTGCCAAAAATGCATACATGTTAGTCCAAGATGTAGACTGCAAGTATTGCACGCTAGATGCAATGCGCACATACGCACATATATCCACCTTAGGTAAGTGACTTACATAGGTAGGTATTTATTCAGGTACATATATTGCACCTGCTTCATTCTCGACCTATATTGTTTAATACTGTACATGCATATTCAGGTACGAAGGAGGGTAGGATGCGGCGGCTGACCAGCTGGCAGGTGGTCATGCACTCAGGTACCAAGGACACGCAACTCGGAGGCTGAGATAGCGAACAGTTGCATGTACCTACGTAAGTAGGAAATAATGTAGTTAAGTAACTTGTATAGGTATAGTTAAGTAATATAAGTACCTATTTGATAATAGGTACATTATGATGTATGTTGTGTGTTGCGTTGCCAGGTAACATAATACGTAGAGGCTACCTAAGCTAGGCTAGGTAGTGGTTTTTTAGAATTTCATAGGTCCTCACCATTTTTAGTCAGTACCGTATTCATTGACCTTACATACATACTTTTTTTAAGGTAGCGCATAGGTAGCGCATAGTGACCTCAGAGTGCTCGTGCCGATACCTGCACCTGTGCCTGGGCGTACCTAATCTAGATACAGCAAGCAGTTGGACCCACGAGTAACACATTACCCGCAACCACTTTCTATTTTGAGCCGCCTGCGCGCGTCTATTAAACGAGTCCTTTTTTTCCCTCTTCAAATGGCAAAAGGGGGCCTAGTTACGTCCAAAATCAACCTAGTCGAGGAGTTGACGCCTACGTTCTTTTAGCCGAGCTGTCTAGTCTAGGCCTCCATCGTTGCCGTTCTCGCCCAATCCTCAGACCATTACGACACCTGAGTACTTAAAAAGGTTGGTCGAACTGCAACCACCTGTTATCTTAGTGTCTTCACACCCCCTTCGATTATATACTATAAGATAATGACGCCAATGGGTGTGTAGGTAGCAGAATGGAAATCTCTCTTCCGAGTTAAAATCGTCTGTATGGGTGCTTTTTACGAACACGAACGCCCCAACGTCACGAATGGCTTGCCAGCTTAGGTACGTGTTGAGCTACCAAGGCATTGTACTCACCAGACAACAAATGGCAAATGGTAGGATATTGGCTTTCAACCCATGACTATACGACGACAGAATAAGCTCTATTTTCAAGCGCCGCTTCAAAATCTTACAGAATTGCTTCCGTGCGAGTTTCTGGGACGCGGTTCCGGCTGTCCGGTCATGGCCAATTCGTTGACGACCACCTCCCTTGGAAGCTGCTTTATTAAACAGTTTCCCTACCTAGTATAAGCTATATGACTGGCTTATTAAGGCTATTGCTTGTGCTATGTAAGGATTCATCTCCCCTGAAGATTGAAACGTTGAACCGCAACATGCGTACCAATATGATGTACACGGCCAAGCTATTATCAGGACCCAAGAGCCAGGCAGCTCCTGGTAGCGTCGCTTCCTCATTAGCTACCGCTGTAGTGGCAGTATGGCACCCTGGACCTTGGAGCATGGGATACCCGCTTTCTTGTGGAGATGAAATTCTTCATCATACACTAGAGCCCTACGAGTCCCGCGACGCTACCTCAAACCCCCGACGTGAGGTGAGCTCGTCTAGCTTACCAAGCATGATTTGCATTATGTCACGCTATTATTCCTCCCTTCGGAGCTACATATTGGTTACCCTGATTGCGGTCGGGTCTCGGAGGGTAAAGCTGATGACGATGACAATACCTAACATTCTATATACGGCGCCTTGGCGCCTCCCGAAGTGTCGGTAACCTAGGTACCTTCTCATGTCGGTAAGTACCTACTTGCTCCAACGGTCTGCTGGTACTCTACACACGGACCTGTGGCTTGAGGGCGCACTTTGGACATGGCTGGTGTAAACTAAACTAACTAAACTAGCCACGAGGTTCTGGTATTCTGTTACGCTGGTGTCTGCTGATGTCTGCTGACCACGCTTTTATGCGCAATAACATGCGGCCGTCCCTGCGGCCAGCGGGACGTGTTCAGGATGCGAGGCCGCGAACCGGTCTCGTTTAATGAAGGATTCTAGCGAGGTTATCCCCGTTTGAAGGTTTCACGCTTTATTGCCCCGGAGATTTCTTGCTGAACAAATCACAAAATTCCCCGACCGCGGACGAAGCCAAGCCCACAGTTTAGGTACAGATCCAAACCTTCGAAGCAAGCTTCTAGCATCGTCCTCTGGCTCCACCAAATTAGTCTTACACAGGCTTGGAAACCAATGCCGCACGTGGTTTTGACATTGTCGGTTTGTTGGTTCCAAGGTCGTACATAATTCGGACCCTCCTGGTTTGGAAGATAGGCCCCACTGTCTGACATACCTGGTAAATAATTTGTCGTTTAAAGACATTGGTCAGCTATCAACACCAATCGGCAGGCTTCCTTCCTCCTCAACTACTCGAGACCGTTTTACAAGGCTGTGATGAGAATAATGCCGACTTCTACTATGTACCACAACCACCCGTGGATGCGTAATGCTAAAAAGGGTATTGGCATAATTCTTGGAAACATAGGCCACGTATTCCGAGGCCAAGCCAAGACTCGACTTTAATTATTCGAGTATCTAATTACTATCCGATAAGTCGAAATCGTGATCGTAGGAGTTTTGTAGTACAAGATTCATCTTTGTCGCGTGCGGGAGTCATCACTCAATTCTATGTTGGTCGCCTCTGGTTGGTTACGATGGGATGCAGATGGCCTAAAACGGAAGCTGTCCAATTTACCATAACACCAACTACCGGTCACATTAAGCTCGTTTAACTCATTTAATACAACTGATTCGCGCAACGCCTGTTTAGGAACAAACCCAGAAAAGCTACCGGTCGTATTAAATATCCCAGAAGCAAAATTCATCCATTATAGCTCGGGGGTAACTTCACCGGTTGGCCGTCGATACAACATCAGACACCTATCATCTTGTTCCCCGTAGCCAATCGTGGATGATTCGGACATGGATCAGTTAAGCCAGCAATCCGATCTCAGTGAAAACGAATACTTTCTTTTCTTTTCTTTTCTCCATATCCGGCCCTAAGCTAGCAATTGGGCTTTAGCAAACACGTCTTGCGTGTCTTGCATGTCTTGCGTGGCTTGCGCAAATACTGGAGCTTGTTCATTTTGGGTAACTATTGATTTCTCCAAATGCTTTGACGCCAGTTACAGTATTAAACAAGACAACAAAACTTAGGGAAAAAAAGCAAGAAATACGCATCTACCTACCTACCTACCTAACATACGCAATACGCAATACTGAAAAGTCTCCACCGGTCTGGGTTTGCATTACCTAATTATCCCATTGGGCAGCCAAAAATACCAACGCCCGTGCTCATCAAACTTGCGTCTTTCCGTGGTTAAGGAGAAGGTCGTGAAGTTCCAATGGGCCGGTCCTGAATATCGTTGAGTCAGTGCCAAAGCTACCTAGGTTACAAACGGGTTCCCCGACGCGATCTTCAGATTTAAGACGAATGCTTCTACAAATCCGTAGGCTAATAAGTGACCTCGTTATAAAATATCCCTGGTGTGTATCCCCTGATATAGGCAGGTATGCAATACGGAATCTAGTAAGAAGTCACCGGGGGTTCGTCGGCTACCACGCAATACCGTTAAGGGTGTGAGCTTATTCCATCTTGCCTAGCCCTGCCAAGACATCCAGATTCAAAGAGACGTTTCAGTATCTGTTTGGTAGTCTCTATAATAGATTGCAACGCGACGTACCGCTATTTCGTCTAGCCACGATACCTTAGGTAGGTTTAACCTAGGTAGTTAGCTGCAGTCCGGTCTGATAATGGCATTATGCAGAAGTGCCTGTCAGACCTCCTTCTTCCCCGTCATCTTCCCTGTATTTATTTTTGTTCCTTATTGAGGGGCCGCGTCTAGATTCCCTGTCGTTCCCCCACCATAGTTGTCTCTCTTTTGCCTTCTATGACCCTCACCACCTTATTGCCCCCACATTGAATGATCCCACGTCACACAGCCCGGTCAACAAAACTTCCAGAGTTGGCGACAGCCAATTGGTAGAAGTGCCGAGGGCGTGGTAAGCTTGACGTGCTTTGTTATGTACAAGGCAGGCCATGCTGTATGCCCAACCTTCTGATATCGAACGGCCCACAGCCAACGTTGTTTTGTTATGCCGGTGTTGACAGGGCAAAGCTCGCCGGTTGACTTTTGCTTCCTACTAATCTTGTATGAGAAACTTGCCCAGCTTCGAAATTCTCACGATGCCTGTGGGCCCACTAACTATGCCGCGGCTTTCGGCTTCCGAGCATGAAGTGTTAATAACGGGGCCCGCGGACTTTAAGCGGGAGGAGGTCTAGGAAGGGCCCGAAGTCGCAGCTACTATGTAAAGAGGCAGGACAGGGTCAGGTCTGCCCAGCGTTAAGTACGGTTCGGTAAAATTAGACGGCCGGAACGTTGATGATGGACGCAATGCGTCCCCTACCCCCTGGGCCCTAGACGGCTAGCTATTCCGAACCTTGATCATGAGCTTCTGGACTTCGTTATTGGGCGGTTCATCAGCCTCGTTTGAAGGGGGCTTCAAAAACGACGTTACGGAGTAGCACTCAAGCCGGAATATTCAGAATCAGCCTCAATTTAACGTGACGCGGCGGCCCGTCCTGCTGCCGTATGATGTCGACGGCTCATATTTTTTTCCCATCATATTCGCGATCCGACGGACTATATTCAATTGTTCGGGGGCCGTAGACATTTTCCGTGTTCCTTTTACCCCCTCCCTCTTCCCTTGACTTTTCGGTTCCTGAAATTTGGCGGGGCGGGCTACTAACCGTAACTACTCACGATAGCCCAGATTTTGTGACGAAGTTATAATATGATCTATCACTTTTTTTTATAAAAAAGAAAACCCCTCCTTACCTAGTGTCTCCCCTCCCCGTCAATCTTCCCACCTCTCAAAATCGACCGTAAGTTACCCACCACCGCCACCACCATGCCCATGATGTATGTATCTGCATCTGCATCTGTATCTGCCTACATACCTACGTATGCTTCTTAGGCGCGAGGAACTACATGCACTAGCCCAATTGGCAGATCAAAGGAACCTCGGAGATGCAGACCGACGCTTTTCTCCGTACGCAACGTGCGTGCATACATATTAGTGCCGCGCGCATCATACCTAAACATGTGAGCTGCGGCACCAGCGCACAAAGACGCATCAATCTGGATCGTCACGGTTACGCATCCCGTCCTGACGATGATCAGATCACTCATGCCAGTCATCCGCCTGCGTGGGCAGAAGAAGGGGGGAACAGACGAGAGAAGATTCTCCGAAACCTTTGCACCCCCCTTTTTTCATATCCCGCATCAAAACCCCCGACTCGAAGCCCGAACGATAGGTAACTTTTAGGGACCGGGGGCACAAGGCGCGGCTCGTCGTTGTAACCTCGCTTCTTCAATGCCGGGATGTCTACCACCTACCACCTACCTTACATGCTTGCTTGCAATGCCTTTAATAACCTAACCTAGACCTTCCCGCCTAGCTGTCACTTTCCTTATTACTTCTTACCAAGAACCAAGAACCAAGAACCAAGACCGAACTCGGTGACGCTCGATGATGCATCGATGATGAATAGCGCAGGGCACCCGGACATGCTCGCCGGCTGCCGAGAAGGGGTAAAAGAAACCAGGAGCGGTTGCAGTAGTAAAGAAAAATTTTTTTTTTCCTCCGAGCCGTGCCCCCTTTCCCGGCATTGGCGGTGAAGGTAAAGGAAAGAAAAAAGTAGTGATGTTGGAGGCTTTTTTTTTTTCTTTTTTTTTTCTGTCCCACGCTCCTTTACATCATCGTGAAAAGTGACGGGGTCAGAGGGGCTCCTCCCCAAAACAGAACCCGCTTCAGGAACAATCTAGCATCGGCATACGAGGTGTCGGGGCCATGCGCACGCAAATCTAAGGTTTGGGTAAGATTCGAGCTAAGGTAATTCCCGTACAGGGCCTCGTACAGGACGCACATACATAATAAATCATCAGCTATGCTGACATGGTGAAAAAAAGAAAAAAAAAAGAAAAAAAGCCAATTCCACGTGGGTTCAGTTCAATTCGCTTATCATGTCCCTTCGTCTATTAAATTACAAGTGTGTGTGCGCATATATACCTATGTACATAGTGCCCTGTCATATTCAATTTGTCGGTAGCGATCTTTTTTACGTGCATTTACGTACATACATCACCGTGTACTTGTTACTACTACTGCTGCTGCTGCTACTGCTACTACTACTACTAAGATGAGGTACGCTGAGCAAGAAAAAAAAAACCCAACCAAAAAAACGTCCGTTCCGGACGCACGTCATGACGCTTATCTCAGGACCATTTCCTTTCTTAAATTTAATGCATGTAATGCTTGTCTTACTCGTTCGACCCCTGGTCCCATCCCATTGTGAGAATTTGCTCACCGCCCACAGGCGGGCGAAGGGTGAAGAAGGGGGGGCATCCCATATCATGGGCAAAACGTCCCGGTAGCATATCGTTTTGCCCCCCTCCCCTATTAATCCACCGGTTCCTCATCCGGATTCCGTGCCGCTCTCGCAGGAGGGACGAGATACCATCATCCCGTCTTAGTATCGTCAGGGTTCGGTAGCGGTAGTAGTGTCTGCGTCCTTGGTACCTTCTAATTCAGTGACCGTTGTTTCCGTTGTATTTACGGCTGGAGGCAAAGTAGCCGCGTTATTAACCGTTGTTGCTTTTGGTTCTGGTTCTGGTTCTGGGTCTGGAGTTGCTGTGACGGGGGGTGGAAGAGGTTGTTGCTGCTCATCAGGATCAATAAGAGTCGATGCCTCGGTGTCGTCACCGCGCGGATCAACTGCTTTCGCAGGCGAGGACCGCGAGGAGCCCAGCGCCTTCATCTCAAGGCCGTCGGTATCGTTTTCGTTGCCACCGGTATCCTTCTCGAGGCAATCCGCCTCGGAATTTTGCCGCTCCTTTTCCTGGAACGTGAAGGCGTCCGAGAGGTTAACAGCGAGGAACGTCTTGGGTAATTTGACCCTATTGGTTGCCACGAGTCAGCTGGACCTGTTTACGGCGATGAAGAAGGGAGGCATCTCGTGTTATGACGTCGAGACTACGTCGGAAGGGATATTAAAATAAACAGGACTTACTGATGGAACTTGGCTCTGAGCGTCTCGATCACCTTCTTCCAGTCCGCGTGAGGTGTTAGACTCCTGCGTGGCGCACATCCTATACAGTGTTTACTGTCTAGTTGGATGTCTAGGGGATCGAAAATGTGACAACCAGGGCTGATCGTGATGCGGATGCTATAGTTAAAGGTAGGTTGATCAACGAGGGGCGCATCAACTGGGAGTTTGGTTTCGGACTCGTATAACTCGAAGCAGATCTGCGAGAGGTAATCAAGTTCGGGGATCGTCCTTCGGTTGATTTTCGTCTCAATACCACCCTCGAGGATACAGTTTAGCAACGTGTAGATGTGCGATTCCTTAGTGAAATAGAAGAACGACTTGGCGTCATCTGATGCCTGCATCTCCTCGAGGTCCTGGACGATCTCTTTGAGCAAGGGGAGTGATGTCAGGAGTCCGATCTCGAGCTGCAATATCGTGTTAATTATGGACCTGCCTAAAACGAATAGGGATGGACACACCTTTTCACTATCTGAAATACCGTATTCTTGCGGACAGATGAAGTCGAACAGAACTTTAGCAAGCTGGTAAAGCTCCCGCAGAGGTTCGAAACACTCGTCAGTCTTTGCTTTAGTTTGGTTGTTACCTTTAGGTAAGTGGAAATATTCAGCGGGTCTGTCGACCTCATGAGGATGCTTCATCCACGATCTCCTACGGAATATGCGTCGCATAGTCTTCTCTGATCTTTCGGCCCTCTCCGCCCGGTCCGATTTATCCACCTTTTCCCCAGGGGATGAACCAAGGACTTGGCTCTTGTCCGACTTATCATCTGCTGTTTTGCCGCCTTCGTCAGACTCTTTCGGTGAAGTTTTGCCCTCGCGGTTTATGGTAATGCCAAACTCTTCCTCTAGCATGTGCTTTGGAGGGGTGAACACCCATTCGAGGAATTGGCGGTTGTGCAAGGCATCAAATTTCATCGTGTCGTACAACTCCGAGATTTTGCTAGGATCGACTTTTTCATGATCGCAGAATTCTGCAAAAAGCTTCTCCCAACGTTCGCGGAATAACTCCGCATCCTCCCCACAACACCAACGGGCTTGGATGCCGTTGATAGCATTAGCTTGGGAAAGTGAAGAGGCTATGGACGTATTGGAGCCATCGCCATGAGTTTTATCTGGCGCTGGAGAATTAATCGCGTTGAGAGAATTTACAGCGCCAGTTTGGAGTTTGCTATAATTGTGCTGCATTACACGCCGATGGAAGTTCATTAGCTGCACAACTCGGGTTTGCACTTCAGAAGGCTCTGGCATTCCCTCTGGCCAAGCGAACTGGGATGGTCGCTCGTTCCCTTTTCGCAATAGACCCTTTAGTTTTTTCTTGACTTTATCCATCTCATCCTTGGCCGCGTTGGAATCATCCAACAGATCCTTCCGGATCGTGATGAAGTCTTCTGGGAGATCATTCTTCTCTATGAAAGATGCTGCCCAAATTTGCGCGCTAGCTGTAACTCGTCGCTCAGAGCTGCTAAACACATGTACTTGGTCTAGAATATCACGGTTTAGCAGGAGATAATCATTACGCATATTTTGTGCCAATTCCTGTGCTTGATAACGTGCCGAGTGAGTAGGCTCGCCTCCCCACTTCACAATAAGCTGCAACTTATCTAAAACGAAACTGTTATCGGCTGCAGTGAACTTAGACATTGTTACCCCTGACATGGAATCTTGGCGTCGCGGTGGGAATTTCGGCTGTTGCTCAGAGTCAGATACGATTCCTTCCGATGGGTCAGGCCGGTGTTGGCCGTCTTCGGTCTCCTGTATCTCCTTTACAGGGGATAATTCCGATTCCTTTCTAGTTTCCGTTTGTTTGGGCTGGTTGTCTACAGATTCGGACTCCATCTTTACTCCCTCTGTAACTTTGGGGGTCGATTCGTTTGCTTCAGCCGTTTTCTTCTTACGGAACATTGGCTTAATTTGAACCTTTGTACCTGCCCATCCTCCCTTCTTGACCAATACGTTGCGAAGGGACTTGAGCTTATTTCGGTCCTCTTCGCCAGCCTTTAAAGCTAAGTCAACCGCATCGAGGACACTAGCCAAGGCCGGTTCCCCGATAAGTAGAACTTCTTCTTGGTGGCCCTTTAGAAGGTCGATAAATGGCTGTGTATGGAAGGTAAATTTGTACTTTTGTTTTGGAGTGCGGTCTGCATGTCGGATGACAGAGACCATACCTTTGAGCTTCCATGAGTGTTTAGGGGGAGGCGGAGGTGGTGTCGGTTCTTCTAAATGGTCAGCTCTTTCCTCCGTTCTGCTGGAGGGTGTAGTCGGAAGAGTCGGAGGTGCAGTAGTCGGTAAGCTGCTTGCAGCAGAGCTACCTGTACGGTAAGCAATAGGGCTAATAATCCCATTCTGTAGTCTTGTTGCGATACCCGCTACTCCCGCATCAGGCTTAGATGGCGATGCGTTTGCTGCGTTCTGTTCCTCCTTAATTTCCTTGCTCTCTTCAGGGGAAAGTGTGCCTACGCTCCCCGCGGATTTCGGTTGCCTCGTACCAGCCAACGCATCTTTCTCCTTACTATTTAAAATAGCTTTAGCTAGCGGATCACCGAGATCGGAAATAGTAGGGGACGGAAGAGGCGGCGTTGGTCCCCCACGACGAATCTTCTCCTTGACGAATATGTCCTTCAAAATGCTCGCGCAATGATCGTAATATGTTTCATTGTCCTTGACGAAGCTCCAGCCATTGACATCTATGACATAACTTTTACCCCCCGCACGAAGTAGATCAAACCCACAAACTCGTTGTCCAAATGTATTAGCGATCTTGCTTGCAATCTCCTTCTCTTCCGGACCCAGTGGGGTAACATAACGGATTTCTTTGCCATGCGTATTGCGCCGAACAATGCCATCTACAACAGGCGACTTTCTCGTTTCGGCATGGCAGTAGTGCGGCCCTACGGTATAGGCCTTTACATCTTCTGCGTTGTCTACTTGCATAAATTTCTCGTATATGAAGCTACCTTCGGGTTCGGTAATAGCACGGGGAATGGTGAGATCCTTAACAAATTCTGAGCTTTTATTACCAATTTTCCTGAAAAGCTTCCGGGCGCCCCCGCCAGAGGATTTGGGAAAATAGATAATAATGTTGTGGTCCTCACCGCTGGTTGGTTTCTCAACGAACGGCTTCTTTAAAAGCGTACCGTCCACGCTCAGGATATCTCCATCGTCAAGTAACTCTACTTTGCGAGGGAAGCGATAGGTTTCTGGACCGCTAGGCTCAAGAGTAATGCCAGTAACATCTTTTATATGCTTTGCAACATCTGGAGTCAGTAAACTTGGCCCACCATCGCGATTTACTTCAACTCGTTTCGGTGTCGGGACTTCGATTTTATCAAGTATTCGCAGGCAGAGGCGCCTATCCCAAAGTACCTTTTGCATCGGTACATCATTGACGCAGAATGGTTTCCGGGCCTTAACATAAGCTATAGCTTTTTCCAAAGGGAAACCATCCGAGTAGAAAGATATCAAGTAGTCGCAAATCGGCCAGTTTTCTACTTCTGTTTCGTCGTTAGTATCCTAAGTCATCCGATCTATTTTATTGGTGGCGTGTTCTCACCTTCATCTAAAATTGTCTTATCACCGAACACTATAACATCAAATTCGCGATTTGCAATTAATCTGTTAAGAATATTCCTGCTCGGCTTGCTTCTGGCTTTAGAATCTAACGCGCAAACACCAATGATACCCCACGGCGCTGGCTTGGCCTCTTCTTTCTCCCTGAAGTGAGGGCCTCTTTCGCTACTGGGACTGTGGCTACTATTCGCAGTACTACCGCTCAGTCGCCGCTTGGCCCTACTTCGAGACCTAGTCACCTGGGGCCGAGGGGCGGGGTTTGATGTAGGTGCAGGATTTCGTTTGACGAGATCTAGAGGATTGGTATGATGAGCCTCGCGCGGTGTTAGCTGGGGGCCATTAACCGGATTTTGGTTATTTGAATTAGAAGATGTAGTGACTGTCACATTAGATACACCAGACTCTGATTGACCTGGGGATGGACCCAGGCCTTTGTTAGAAGCCATGATACCCGATGCGGAGCGTTGGTTACCACTACCGTCCGAACCGTTTGTAGAGGGAGCGGAGCTTGCGACGCCACGAGATGAAGCAAGAGAAAAGACGGACGAGACGGAAATGCGCTTTCCTACCTCGTGCTCAGATGACGAGGAGGGGGGGTTGGCTGCAGATTCAGGTAACCGATAAAGAGAATTTGTATTAGGAACTGAATGACCGGCCTGCTGTTTCGGAGTACTTTCGACGTCGTCGATAACAACTTCGTCGGCGATAGTAGTAGCGGTGCGAAAGTCTTCACTCCATATATCGGAACCAGACGACTCACGTGTCCGATATGGAGATGGAGGAAGATGGGACGGCTTTAACGGTCTAGCCAGAGGTGGCATGGACAAGCTCGCGGGCTCGACTGCTACATCGGTAGTCCCAAGAGGCTCAGCATGCCGGCTTTTCCCACTTGCTATGGAACTGGCGATGCTACTAGCTACAGACGATGGCGAGCGGGTTCGAGAATGTGAGAATGACCAGGAAAGTCTTTTGCCAGAGCCGCTTAAGCTGCGACCCGACTTATGATTAGTAGTAGTCTCCATTCTTTCTAGAACGATCGACCCTGGATTCTGGAGCTTAATATCTTGTATAGTATACTCCGCAGTCTGATCGTTTAACTGCAGTGTTTCGTCATTTGATAAGTTCCGAGTACCTATCAGTGTGGCTAAGAGATAGAAGAGGAAGGCAAAAAAAAAAAAAAAAAACCCTTTAATGATTCCCACTTCTTTCTTCTCGGTAGCAATCCGTAGAGCTTAGTACCATAAAATACCCTGTCTCGAGTTTGGTACTAGCCACTAAATTCAATTGCTAACGAACAAGGTGAAGCTCCGCGGATACTATAAGAAACGGTGGCGAACTATATATGGTTCGCCTCGCCTCGTAACCCAATTAGTATCGTGATTCTAATCGGTTCGAAGAATCCAAGCTTTTTTTTTTTCCTTCGAAGATTACCTCGATCAAAAATATACGGAGGAATCCAATGTTTGGTTTTTGTTACTGTTTTTTATTGCGTAATGTATGAAAACTATGTGTTGGAAGATGGAAGAGACTGGGTTACTAGGTTTATTTCTCCCCTCGAAAGAATCATGAGGAAATATCGATTTGGGTCCCGATTTATTTTTAGTTTGCCGGGGATGGCGTGAGTTGCCAGACCTGCCAGGCCTGGTTGTGTCAGTGAGTGAACACACTAACCTAGGTAGGTACTGGACTAGAAGTGGGTCGCGGATATGAAAACCCGGAATATCAAGCGTCAAAGATATATCATAAACTTCATTGGAAGTTTATATAACTACACTAGACATTTTGATAGTTGCATCTGCGGGCCAATGTCTAGAAAGTATACGTGGCGGACGAGCGGTCCAGTTAAAGATCTAGACCGTCAGACAATCAAAACCTCCATTACGAGAATCCCATTTTCTATTAAATGGGATAAGAAAGGATAAGCCAATGAGATTTATAAGATTCGTCCAGGGAAAATCGAAATGTTACCGTATGGAATTCATATGATGGACATTCTATAATTTGCATGGTTGAACGATATGATAGGAATGAGGAATACTACGTACTAATTACTAACCTACTCATTTTTGACCATTAAGAAAAATATAAAGTAAACTTGGTGGTGGTATCTTGGTGTCTTGGTGTCTTGGTGTCTTGAAGCATATGCCAATACCATACCGTCCACCAATACGCTAACGTCTCAAAGGGGCGATCGACCAATAGAATCGAATAATTGAGATGGTGTGGCGCTCAGTGGAACCCGTGGCCCTGCCGTCTGAGGTCAAGTACGACGGCTGGGAGGGTTGGTCTTATTGTTTTTGGTAACCATTAAGGCAGTGAAAGCGGGAAACTATCGGGTTTGCTAAGTATATGAAATGCCATTGGATAGATTTGAGTTATAGCAGCTTTTGTGGGAACAAGAAAGGTAGCACCTGAACATTTAGAGGGTTCGTTAATATGGGTGTTGCTTCTAAAAAGATGGATGGAAGCGTACCTATGTATGCGATAGACATGCCAAAACTCTGTCATTAGGTGGGGCTATGGGCTGATAACTGCTGATAGCTACAGATAACCGCAACTACCTACTTTTAGGAGCTATCGATAACGATAAGAGGTGAGGTCCATCCAAGCTTGTATCCAAGTATTAGCTACTATGTAATTACCTACCTACCTATCGAGTACTTGACTTCGCGAAGATTCAGCTTCGATAACCTCTCAATGAACTTGATTTATATATATGCAATCATCAAAAGATAATTGTAGTTATATACCAAACCTAAGGGTTATATTTACAGCTCTTTAAATAATTATTATATCCTTACGTAGTATGGATTCGGTTGGTACGTTTAACTCATTAAGCCTAAGATAAGATACGAGATATGGGACCACAATATTCTAGTACCCGGTACGTACTTGGTAAGAAACGCCAAAAAATGCTTCGCGCTGTTCCGTCTTAAGAAAAAAAAAATCCATTTACAGACGGCTCTGAGCAGTCGTTGCGCCGCGATTTCTAGATGCTGCCGCAAAGACCCTGACGATTATTTAATGATTTAAAATAGGGTCTTCACATTTATACAACATACAATTCTTTACAATGCCTCATTCAGAGCCAGAAGGCCCGCTAGTCAAGCGACAGAAGCTCAGCTCTGTCGCAAAACCCAAATCATCCACATCGCAACAGTCGAGAATATTTACTCCATATCGGGTATGTTCATACGCTTTTAGGGTCGCGATATTAGTTGTTTACGATTCTGACCTGTAATGCTAGACAATCGGCCTTGTTTCTCCTACTAATGTGCCATTCACCTCTGTTCCTCTTGGAAACACTACTTTTCAAGTTACAACATCTATAGGCCGTTCGCTTCAGACCTATGACCTCAAACGTGGCCTCAATCTCGTCTTCGTATCTCGACCTCAGACACCGAGCACTATCACGGCGACATGCGCTTGGAAACAAAAGGTATATGTTGCCTGGGGCGACTCTCGAGAAGGCTCCCAGGGTATATGGATTCTTCAAAGAGGAAAGAAAGTCGGCGAGCTAGAACTTCCCTCTGATCTCTGCGAACCTATCAAGCAAATTATCGTTTTCGGATCTTGGATCGTTGCTTGCGGTTTAACAAGAATAGAAGTATGGAAGACGGCAACAATGGAACATTATACCACTCTTTTTACGATGGCCTCGAAAAAGGGGGATAACGAGCTTACTGGGGGTATATGTACTATGCCTACCTACTTGAATAAGATATTCGCTGGGCGTCGGAACGGATGGGTTGAGATCTGGAACATCTCTACCGGGAAACTTATCTACACCATTTTACCTCCCTCTCCGAGTTGCGGTGCTGTTACTTGCATGCAGCCAACACCTGCGCTTTCCCTAATGGCTATTTCGTATGCAGAGGGCCCATTGGTTATTCAAAACGTGCTCACAGACAAGAAAGTACTCGAAGTTAACGCAGGTACAGAAGATGCGCCCGTGACCAGCATTTCGTTCCGCACCGACGGTATTGGCGCGGGTCAGGATGGGCGCAAGGATGGTGTCATGGCGACAGCCACGCAGTTGAGTGGCGACGTCACATTCTGGGATCTTAATTCAGGTGGTAGAATTATGGGTGTCCTTAGAAGCGCTCACAACCCTCCAATGCAGGAAGGAGAGTCGGTTCGTGGGGGTATAAGCAAGATCGAGTTCCTTACCGGCCAACCCGTCATCGTCACCAGCGGCAGAGACAACTCCTTGAAAACTTGGATATTTGATGAGGCCCCATTTTCACCTATCCCACGAATACTGCATACGAGGAGTGGCCATGCCGCGCCAGTTACTAGTTTGCAGTTCCTCCCGACCGATTTCGAAGGCGCCGAAGCAGGGAACAAATGGTTGCTTAGTGGTGGTAAAGACAGGAGTCTCTGGGGCTGGAGTCTTCGCCGAGATGGCCAAAGTACAGAGTTGAGCCAAGGAAACATCCGCAAAAAGGCCAAGAAGTATGGAATCCTGGACAACAGCACCCTGAGCCGTGGCCCAACCACCACACTCGATGACTTGAAGGCGCCGGAGATTACGTGCATAGCATGTTCTTTAAATAGAGATGGTGGCATGGGCGCCTTACCAGGGAAGCAGGCGTTGTGGCAAAAATCGCAAAATCAGAAGAAGCCGATAGACGCCGAGATCAGCGGCATGACAGGCTGGGAGAGCGTGGTTACGGCACATAAGGACGACCCCTTTGTGCGGACATGGTTTTGGGGTCGAAAAAGAGCGGGAAGATGGGCTTTCCAAACCGGCGATGGCGCAAATGTGTCATCCGTTACCATGAGCCCGTGTGGGACTTTTGCTATTGTTGGATCCGTGGGCGGATCCATCGATATGTTCAACCTTCAGTCTGGATTGCACCGCCAGCGGTTCCCATCCAAGCTCACGCCTGCACAAGCAAGGCAAGTGAAGATGCAACAATTGAGACAGGCGGATACTGTTGTCCAGCTTCAGGCTCGATCCACTACCAGTTTTGCACCAGGGACGGGCAAGCATACCAAAGTAGTCACTGGGATTGTTGTCGACTCTATGAACAAATACGTAATTAGCTGCTCTTTGGACGGTAAAGTAAAATTCTGGGAATTCCTCACAGGAAATCTACTTGAAGAAATCAACTGGGCCCCGATGACGGGGATCACAGGCTGTCGCTACCATGCCGCAAACGACCTCATAGCTTTCTCTTGCGACGACAACTCCGTCCGAGTCGTTGATATTGAGACGAAACAAACGATTCGTGAATTCTGGGGATGCCAAGGCAAAATCAACGACTTCATTTTCTCTAACGATGGTCGCTGGATAGTAGCAGCCTCCCAGGATGCTATAATACGAGTTTGGGATTTACCGACTGGCCATTTGATCGATGCTATTCGGTTAGAGAAGCCCTGTACCGCGCTAGCCTTCTCGGCAACGGGCGAATATTTGGCTGCAGCTACCGAAGGAGAGTTGGGTGTTGACATTTGGAATAATAAGGCCCTCTTTACGCATGTTCCAACCCGACAAATATCCGAAGATTCGATCAAGCAGATATCGGGACCGACAGCATCAGGAGAAGGAGGCCAGGGCTTGCTCGAAGCCGCCTTCGAAGAAGCTGCTGCTCAAGAAGATGATGAAGCCGCCGCACCTAGTGTGGATCAGCTCAGCGCCGATATAATGACGCTGAGTCTGGTTCCGCGAAGTAGATGGCAAACGTTGCTGCACTTGGACTTGATTAAGCAGAGAAACAAGCCAAAAGAAGCGCCAAAGGCTCCAGAAAAGGCACCTTTCTTTTTACCATCAACAGGCAATAACACCTCAAATCTAGACACGACTCAGCCAAACGCAGACCAGGCTCAAAGTCAATCGAGGATTACCCGCTTCGATCGGAACAGAGCAGAGCAAGTCTTCACTAACAAGCTGCAAGCGGGAGCTAATTCTGGCAATTGTAAGAAGCTTCGCCTATATTCTCTATAATGTTACGTTTACGAGCTAATTTTTACTAGTCACTGAATTCATTGAGCATCTTAAGTCTCTTTCTCCGGCTACGGCGGACCTAGAATTACGGTCTCTGACAACGGGGGATGCCGAAGAATCCAATGAGCTACTCCATTTTATCCACGCCATGACCAGCCGCCTTGTGGCACGTCGCGACTACGAACTCACCCAAGCATGGATGGCGGTCTTTCTTCGTCTACATTTCGATTTGATCATGGCGAGTGATACCCTAATGAACGCTCTGTCGGAATGGAAGAAACATCAAGCGGAAGAATGCAATAGGTTAGATAATCTTGTTAGCTACTGCGGTGGAGTGGTGAACTTCTTGAGAAGCCCACGGACATGATTTAGAATTACAAGGTCAAATATATATCAGGTACCTACTCAGGTACTTATATTCAAATATCTATCTATCGAGACGGTTTACTTGAAATGCGAACATTCTTGTTAATATTTCCGAGGCTTTGGTTTGCATCCTCTAGATGCTCTCGTGCTTCTGCTCTGGGAAGTAACTCCCTCATCTCATTGCTTATATTATAAAATCTTGTCAATTAAAATGCCCATGCTACAGTTGACGCTCCATAAAAGAACCCAACATGTGGAGGAATGCACAGATACCAAGAATGATAGCGGCAGCTAAGAAAATGGTACCGCAGGCGATGACGAGATTGGCGACGAGGAAAATGAGCGCAAAGACCCCTCTGATTGCTGGGTCAGTTACCGGCATTTTGATTGGATTATGTGTCTTTGATCTCTTACTGACGATAATTCGCCTTGTAAATCTTTTAAATATTACGTGGAACAGTCCAGCATATTAAACCTACCATCCATAAGATGTGTAGAACAAAGGATATTGTTGACATATAATTAAAACTTACGTAGCGAGTTTCTAGTTTATTTTGGAACAATCGAATTGTTATTAGACATCCACGTTCCAACGATACCCAGATAAAGAACCGTTGCCGTTGGGTTAACTCGAGTCATGTCTCTCTCCACGACCGGGACAGCTCCACGTCAAGATCATAGGCTATACTCTTAAGCCGGCGAGCGTGCAAATATATATAGTGAATTATAGGGAGTCCATTTCAGACGACGCCACGCAGGATATGGGAGCAGGGGATATAGGCGACGAGCTGTAGCAGCGGCAATTCTCTAATAGTGCAACGTTTCCTGAACGTTTAAGTCAACCTCGTGGCATGTATATCCACCCCACCGCTAGAGCTGGATTTTGAGAGGTTACTGATCGTGTAATAATCGGGACGGGCGTTAGGTTTCCTAATGACTCGATTCTGAGCCATGTCTAGAAACTAGTGATCTACGTAGGAGCTGAAGTGCGTGACTTTGGTTTTCCTTCTTCATCCAGTTTAAAGGCGGTACACTGCCTCGGGACGGGGTAACGGATTAACGAAGCACATCTATTTGAACTATAGCATTTTTTTATATAAAGACTGCTATAAATCCTAATATAATGTAGTAAACTCTTTTCTGAGGACATTTCGTCTGCTACAGATGCTGGACAATGTCGACTAAGTTAGAAAGAAACTATAGATCTGGCGGTCTTGGTAGAGTGATATCTGTTAGATCATCGTCGCTCACTTCCGGCGTAAATGGCGACGGGCTGCCAAGGGAGACTTCTTCTCTCCTTGGCAACGTAGCCAGGCCACAAGCTGTGCAGCTATCGTCGGCAAGGACAATATTGCTGGTAGCGACAATGTCAGCCGCCAGTCTTCTCAACGTGAGTGGGCAAGTACCCCTAGCAGCGAAGTGTAAATGGCTAACTGTTTATGACATGAAGGTATTCACTATCCAGTCAACTGTCATGATGCTTCCTTCTATCGGGAAGGCCCTGTTTATCCCAACCCACCGCCAGCATATGGTTTCATCATATGTTTCGTCATCGTATAGTGTTGCTTCTGGGGCTTCGATGCTTTTATGGGGTCGAATAGCCGATGTCTATGGCCGTCAGCCGATATTTCTGATGGGTGGCATACTATTCGCCCTATCCACCTCAACCGTCCCCCTTTCTGTAAGCGGTTCAGCGGCCGTTAGTTCTGTATTAGGGAACATCGTTGGCGGCACTATTGGTGGGTATATGTCATAGAAATGAATGTTCTAGTTCCCCGCAGTATTGGCTGTATTAATAACAGCTATTGCATATGGGCTTTTCTCCTCCATGACATACGCAGGCAAATCACTCGAGGAAGATGGAACTGACTCCGGCAACATTGGTAGTACTCCAAGTTGGTCTTTCATAAGGGAACATCGATGGGTGGATCAATTGGCATGTCCCGTCCCTAATTCTTTGCTCGATTATCTTGAGTAGGACCTTTGTTCGACGGCAGCTTGACATGGAGTTCGAGGGTACCCGTCGTCCTCTAGTGCGGCTTTCTATGGTTGGTATGCCAGGATTCTCGCCTGCATTGGTTGTTGTAGGATGCTACTTTGCGTCTATGTTGTAGGCCCCCATATCCCAGCAAAATTATTTGAACAGCACCAAATAGCACATATACTAAGTCTCCCCGTGTTAGCTATCAGGGCGTCCTTCATTTTAGCGACTTAGAGACAACTCTACGTTTCCTTCCGGCCGGTATTGTAGGCTGTAAGTTCCATCCTAGTCTCGTAATGTTCATTTACTAGAATATCCGTTTCACTTACTGATCACGTATCAGTTTCGCCGTAGTACCAGTGCTCTCCCCTTTCCGCGGCTTTCACATCTTAGCTTTCGGCCTCGCTTGCGGGATCGTCTCCCCACTGCTATTTGCTCTCCTGTTCTCACCCGAGTCTATACCTCTTTCGTATTGGGGGCACGGGTTTCCTGCAATGTGTCTCTGTCTCAGCTCTGATCTTGTGTGACCTGTTATCGGCTTACACATCGCACAAACTCTCCCAGAGGCCCACCAGTCACTTGGCGCAGCCTTACTCCAAGCCGCCAATCAAGTTGGCCGTGGACTTGGCGTGACCTTGGGCACGGCAGCACAAGCCATTTTCTCAGTTATTTACCGAGTCGGAAGGCTTAGGGCTTTTGCGCGGCCTTCAAGGGGCTCAGTGGGTTAATGTTGGGTTAGCTACTTCTAGCTCGGTCGTGACTTTACCCTATCTACGGGACACCGGAAAGGATTGAATGATTAACATGCCAACGAGAATCATCAATATGTAGAATGACCCGAGCTATTAAGAGAGCGTAGACATGATTATTTTATTGAGAGCTAGGCATATTGCAGTTCTTAAGCATTCGAATACCAAAACCCTCATGACAAGAACGTAATGACGTTTCTAGTTTTAACGAACAATCGCCATTAAAAACTCTAGATATTCATCGAAGCTCTAACTATTTCGTCCCTTTTTTCCAACCCCTATTTTTGGTAAACTTACCTAACTACTCGCGATTGCAAATGTTACAGGTACCTACCCCCTAAACTAGGTACGTAGGTAGTTTAGCCCTTGTGTAAAGGGGCATTTTTAGAACTTATAAGCTTCTAGAACAAACGATATCTTCAAAGGTAACCCGGGTTAAAAATCTTTGTGGAACGGCCAAGTTGTTTCCATGTTTTCTGGTTTCACTTGGTGGTACAACCTTAAATTACCTACATGTAACTCGCCTTTATCAAGTTAGATCTTAGCCCACAGGTCTTGATAAACTACCTAGGTACCTACCTATATTTCTTAGCGAAGCTAAATTTAGTATTCCTTGGAAGATATCTTTTTCTCCTTATATCTCAGCGTCCTCTATCAGATGCGTGGTGGTACAAAACTAGCTCTTTGTCTAAGATGAATAGTTAGTCAACATTAAGTAATTACCTAATGGTTAGAGTAAACTTGTGAAGTGGCTGTCAAATAGAGATCTTAACCGCGTTCCTTGTTACCACTGTGTTGCGCTTCGTGCGATATTGAAGAGCACCAAACGTGTTTGTACGTTGTTTTGTATGTTACCGTTTCCGTTTGTGTTATGTTGAAATTGATGCACATGTAAAGAGAGCAAGTCCCCTGTACTCGACTTTGAGTCCGTGCACAGATTGCTTCGAGAAAAAGTTGTGCCTGTACAAACTCCATTCAAATCAACTTGGAAGCCGCAACTTTTTTTTTATAGACTAAGGCACACTGTCCAAAGAACAGTGCAAGAAAAAAAAAAGAAGCCAATCAGCACTAAATAATGAGATATCTACTATGTAAGACGTGGTTGCACTTACAGACAGATATTTTATTGTCAGATGTGTCCGATTCCGCTTCCGTTGTCGGTTGTAATTCACCCTGGCGTCGCTCGCCGCTTCCATTGAACTGGGTTCCACTTAAGCTTCTGGCCAATGAGACGCCGTGACAAGAGGGAATGTGGAATGTGGGATGTGGGATGTGGAAGAGTAGCATGACAGGCACGATCGATAATTTGCCCCCTATTTGGGCAATTGCTAGCCTCGTTGCTTCTTACGGTGTAAAGATGATAACTTGAATAGGACTAGAGTTAGTAGTTAATTTAGCGGACCCGAGTCCGGCTTGTCTATTGCAGGCGTAGTTTCCTTCTGAATAGTTATACATAATACGATATGCATCTCTTGGTTTTCCTTGTACGACAGGAAAAATATCCACATCCTTCGTACGAAGGTCCCCTACCTGCGATTAGCGAGCATTAGTACTTATCTCCACAGGTATCGGATTTATCTACTTGTATTCGTTATTCCGAGGGATACACTTACCTACTGTTTTCCCGACAAAGCCATGGTTGGATGATAGGTGATCATCTTTATTTCTTATTACTCGCGGTATAAATGAAGCTTAGTGTCGCGATTCTTTCACCTAGATGAAAGGCTTTCCCAAAGCCTAGTTCAAAAAATCTTCATACAAAATGGTGGCGCCGTCTGGACAAACCCCAGAAGCCATCAAAATGCCTTCTCATCCAGCAAAAGCCACACAGGATATAGAACTGATGCTAAGAAACTCCGGCTCTAGCGGGAGCACTCCCACTGCAGGTAGCGACGAGGAGCAGGGTATGTCGACGCTCGAGAGGATCAAAACGCAGTTTGGAGACCGACCGGAGTGCTTTAAGAATACGTTCCAGGAGGTCTCCTTCATTTTCCAGGCTACTGTCGCAACCGCTACGACATCTTTCCTTTCAGGCGTCGGTTTAGTCATCACAGTCCCTGTTGCTCATGACTTGGGCATGACACAAGGTGAAATAGCATGGATCAGTGCTTCGACCTCGTATGTCCAGACATATTTCTAAAGTATTTCTTAGAAAGTAATTCACGTATATCGCTAACTTACTATTATAGACTCGCGGCTGGCGCCCTCCAGCTCGGCTTGGGACAGCTAGCCGACTTGCTGGGAAGAAAAGCTATGTTCATAACGGGCCTCGCCAGTTTTAGTGGATTCGTGTTGCTGGTAGCTTTCTCACAAAACCCCTTCTGGATGTTAATTGTCTGTGGTATCCTTGGTGCTTGCTCCGCCATGGTTGTTCCTCCGGCCATTGGTATACTCGGCGCAGCCTATTCGACCCCTTCCAAACGAAAGAACTTGGCTTTTTCGGCTTTCAGTGCGGGAAACCCGTTAGGCTTCGTGTTCGGTACTATCATCTGCGGCATTGCCACTCAGTTAAGTAACTGGCGTGCTGCCTTTATCGTCCTATGCATCATCTGGGCCATTTTTACCCTTCATGCGGTTTGGGCAGTACCCAATGTGGAGAATTTCGATCGAGCTCCGTTCAGAGAACGACTACGCGCTCTGAAGCAATTTGATATTGTCGGCACTACTCTGACGATTTTCGGGACCGGCTTGTTTACCGCGGGCCTAACGTGAGTGCCCACTCATTCTATTAGACTTAAATGCTAACCAGATAATTAGGCTCGGTCCCCAAGATGGATGGGCAAGTGCGCATGTAATTGCGATGTTAATCATTGGCGTCGCCCTGATTGCCTTATTCGCATTTTGGGAGCGAGTTTTCCCTCACCCCTTGATGCCCCCACATATCTGGAAGGACAGGAACTTTAGTCTTGTAAGACCTGGTTAAAAGATATTTATTTCGGTTGATACTAACGGCCGCAGATCATCCCTACTATTGCCCTTGGAAATATGGGCTTCACTGCTAGTTGTTTCTGGATGGCCTTTTTCCTGCAAGAAATTAAACAGTATTCCACCCTTATGGTTGCTGTTCACCTTCTTCCTCAGGCTATCGCTGGGCTGCTCTGGAATGTAGTTGCTGGTTACATACTGCATCGTGTCAACAATACGATCATTATGATCTTTGGTGCTGCGTGTTACCTCGCTGCTAATTTACTGCTCTCTTTCATGAAGATAGAGACAAGCTACTGGGCATTGATGTTCCCGGCTCTCATTTTGATCGTTGCTGGTGCTGACCTCCAGTTTAACGTAGCCAATGTAAGTTTGATCTTTGCGCTCTTCACTTCATTGATTCTGACCTTTACCAGATGTACGTGATGGAATCACTACCCAAGAACCAGCAATCCTTGGCCGGTGGTATTTTCAACGTTGTTATTCGCTTGGCTAATACCGCCGTGATGGGAATTTCAACGGCAATCTTCAGCTCAGTGCAATTGACGCCCGAAGGAATGGCTGATCCGATGCTTAAATTCACCAGAACTTTTCAAACATCTGTTGCGTTCTCTGCAGCGTGTTTGATATTGACGTTTTTCATTAGACTGGGCACACAAGGGAACTCTCTGGGCGACGAGGGAAAAGACAAGAAGAGAAGCCACGAGAATTCCGAGAATCCAACTGCCGTAGTTAACAGTGCAGCTGAGAGCGACCGCGAAAAAAAGAAGTAGAGGGTTATCGTTTACGAAAAATAAAATGTTAAAACAACGTTGTATGCAGGATTAGAGGCAACTCGTCATTACGAACTCAGGTAATCGGTACTATAAGAAGGTTAGGCCAAACATTAATATATGATTTAATCCTGGTATTCCTGCCATTTGACCATGCGATCCTTCAAGTCTATAACTTCGCCATCGACGGCGAATGTGCCATCACCGCGGTGGTGGAACATGCGGCCACCTTCTCCGGGTTTCTTGCTTGGGTTGAGCCATGCCTTGACGGCCTTTAGAACCCACATAGAGTATTTGCTCACCATCTTGGTGTCTTCGACTACGCATTCGATATTGGCGATAACATTGCTGCCGCCGACCAGTGGCGCCTTGACTTTCGCGGCCGGACAGGCTTCTAAACCGAAGCGTTGCCATTTACCGCTCGGCTCTTCCTCCTCATCCGCAGAGCAATTTCCAATGTCAACGACCACGCCTGCCATTTCCACATCGGGCACAGCGAGTACGCACTCGCGATTCTTCTTGAGGGCCGCGAACGACGCGTCCCAGGGGCCGAGACAAATGCCGATCAGAGGTGGAGACTCGTGCTGCATCACCATGTGAAAGCCGATCGTCATGACGTTATGCGTCGAGTCGGCTAGCGATCCCGTTGTAACGAGTAGTACGGGCCCCGGCTCTACGAGACGGAATACCCGGGATGGCGGATACGTCTCGAAGCCATGATGGAGTTCGAGTTGAGGTTTTGAAGAAGATGCGGAAGCGGGAGTGTCCGCCTCCTTTGCGCGATTGGCTTTACGCTCTTTGGAAGGTAACGCAGAGGACGCTTCGCCCTGCTGTTCTGGCTGACGTTTGCGCTTCGGACCCATGAAAATAAGATTAGGTTAGGCAGTGTTCCGTGATAGCTAGGTTAATGTTCTAGCGGCATGTGCTGCGCAAAAGCCGTGCTTAGGTGCAGGATTAGTTGCATCTACGGTTAGGTGATTATAATTATTTGTTAGCTGTGTTAGGAGGTAGTTATAGCGGGGTGACGTCGGATTAGATAACGTTACGATAAAGCCCGGTATGCGAGTGGCCCGTTCGTAATGCCCTTGTTAACAGGATTAGACCGAGGTCGGACTAAGCTTTGTTAGCCTGTTTTTGGCCGTCATCAACCCCTTTAAGAGGTAAGTGTATGAGACATAAGACGCTGGCTATTATAGCGACGCTTATGTAAATAAGTCCTATCGTAAATGTAGGTAAGTTTCGGCGTACGATTACCGAAGTGACTCAGTCGGTAAGTACAACTTATAAGTCTCCTATAATTTTGACATTGCCTATATATTGAAGGTTTGAGTCGGCTTCGAAGCATCTGTGTACCTCCTAATCTAAGAATTATTCCGCTTACTTATACATTTAATTACCTACCCGTCTATCCCTATTCCCACCCAGATCATCAGACCAGGTTTCCTACTCCCTATAATTACCATCACCTAGTAATCATGGGTTCAAAACATGCTTGGAAAGTAGAGGTTCGCCCTCCCCTTGAGAAACTTACCGTTGTAATGCGTCGGCGCTTAACTTGCTTTCATTGCTGTACTCCACGGCGTGAAGAACAACTGCTAACGATATGGGTACAACGTAGCTTTTGCCTTGGGATCACTCAAACCCAGATCACGTAGAGAGGATGTATGACCAACGTGTCGCTTGTGGGTGGAGGGCTAACGAAGTGCAGTCGGCAAGTATATCCTTCGTAACGTTTTATTGCCTGTTACCATTCGAAAGTATATATATTCCCCGGGCACGTCCGATAGCTATAAACTACCGAGCCGCCCCTCTCTGACTTGAAGTCAAGTTATGTGATCCGAGATATTCCGTGAATGTCAACTTCTAATTCTGGACTTTATAGTGGGTAGAGGCTGCACAAAAAGGAGGAAAGATATTTTACTGGGTTGTAAGTTCTATAATCCCCTCTCAGCTTTGTGGTAGCTGATGGACTAGATCCTTTCGGATGCTTTTCCGGATAGAGAAAAGGTACTTGGACAGCACACTAGTGCCTATCCGAAGGTAGGCTTATGATTGCTTGAACAATATGCCATATGATCTAAGAATTGTAAAAAGGAGGCAAACCTATTAAGGGATACGGCAGCAGAAGTTCGGCTCGTCCCGCGGCAGCCAACGATGATGGAGTTCGTCCCCATTGGCCACGTTGCTCTCGATATCCACGAACCTGAGGAAGATATCAAACTCGGTCTTCCGGCTACCGGGACCGTGTGGGTTCATCAGCTATACGTTTCTCGGGCGCTCCATGGAGGTGGTTATGGTGCCGGTGCCATGTCTAAAATTGAGACACTAGCCACGCAAAATCCAATGAATGCGAAAACTGTAGCCTTGGACACCCTATCAAAGGAGATGCAGACTGAACCAGAGATACGAGACCTGCTATATGGAGAAGGACGCATTCCTCTGCCAGTGGTAAGTCGTGGCAGCAATGTTAGAAATTGTAACATCTCTAAAACGTGTCGATGCAGGTTTCCAATGAAGACTGGTATCTCAGTCAAGGTTACGAAGTACTTCGCCGAGAGAAAGGTGCATATATATGGAACCCGCAGGAGGGAGTCACTGTGACTAGTAAGTACATATTAGTTGTTTCGGCGTCTTTGTGTTACTCTAGAGCATGTGCTGTCGTCTCCTCTTGACCTTATAGTAGGCTAGAGGCTCATAGAACAGGCCCGACGACTCATAGGTGCTTTCTAAATCTCGGCACAGTTCAAAATCGCTAATACTTGGTACTATAGTGAACCTTGTGTATATGAAAAAATCCGTTGCTTAAGGAATCCCAGGTCCGGGATAGGTCCAGGAACATTGGATAGAAAGACGCTCCGTCTTCTTAGCCTTGAATTAGCCTTGCGATAGATCGATTGGTCTGAAGCCACGTAAATGGGAAATGAAGTCACTCCACAGCGTCTACCATCTGAACTCCGTGCTTGCATCGCATATACATAGAACAGGAGCAATAGGAGTGGGGTGCCCTGTTACCGCGAAGATTTGTGAGAGGTTTAAAGTAAGCAACCCGAATGTCCTCAGCGAAAGAGATAGATGGCAAGTTTGTCTGCTGCCCAACGACTATGAGAATTTAGACGCGAGCAAGGTGGCATTGCATCGGGAAGAATCGTGCAATGTGCTCCTTCCGAACAGGTAGATAGGCGCATCATGATATCTAAGTGGCCAGATATCATACAAATGGTGAAAGAAGTTATGCAGGACAAGTCATCTAGCGGCATCTAGAAAAGAGAGGAGGCGAGGCGACCTCTTAAAGTGACATGGTTTGGAGCAATTGGAGGAAAGGAATAAAATTCGTGGGGGTTGAATTTGTTCCAAGAAGGAATCCGGGGGTGACCCGTGCGCTTGACATGGATCCATAAGCCCATGTCCGCCATGCCTGCCATTCTGCCATTCCACAAAAACGCTAAAAGATGCACGGGCCCTATAATTATACCCCACTTAATTTATAGCCAACATAACCCGGAAAGTGCGTTAGGAACGCTGCAGACGCTGCAGACGCGACACAGTCACCTTAACGACGTGCAGTGGGAAGTCGCGAGGCTTCTAAATCACGAAACCTTAAGAAGTCTTTGTCACAATTCCCCACCAGTCAAACGTCTCACCATCTCAACCATTGGACCACCGTTCTTCGACCTCTATCGCCTTCTATTTAGAACATTCAGGGTTTAATTCTCATACCTCAACAGTAAACATTGCGACCTAACCTCGTTGTCGCATTGGGCAAGATGGTGGCATAATACATAATAATCAACCTCGACCTCTACGCCTGTCGTCCTGTCATCCGCCTGGTTCAACTACCATCCGTAGTCGAACACGTCAACAACGGGACCACATAGGCTTCACGACCATTGAACGCGTAACGAATATAGACAGAGCATACGAAAAAAAAAGTAAACAGACTTAGCTTATGTGTCTTTCCTTCCGAAGCATTACCAAACCTGCCTCCGTTCAGATGCCGCCAGCCAGCCAGTTCCTGAAGCATTCGAAGACGAAAATGCAGGCTTGGGTCACGAATAATGGGCTCAATAGTAGTCAACCTGCCCCTGCTGGATCCGGTCCAGGAACAGGACATGATAGCCAAACCCATCTTCCCCAACAACGCTACGTCCACCTATCTTCTCAGCCTGCACCTACGCCTGCGGCGACACAACCCGCCCAGACGGTACAGGCAACGCAAAATTCGCCCCCACGATCACGCGCACCTATAATAAATGCGAATTCCAATAGAGCTGCTGCCGTTGCGGCAGCTAAGCTACCTGTTCCCGCCGGTCGTACAGTGCACACCCGAGATACGTCGCTTAATATACGGCGGTCAGGGACTGTTGCTTCTGAGCCCATTCAATCATCGCGGAAACAAGCACCATTTTGGGAGGGCTCTACGGTAGATGGCTCTATGTTTAGTGACACCGCTAGTAACGTCGACACGAACACGGCAGGCACCTCTATGTATCGGATGCCTTTTCGGGCTCCCCTTACTTACCAACAGAGAGGGAATACCCCACGCCCTCGCCCCACAGCCAAAGAAGAGATCAATATACCAGATCAGCATGCCCCTTTCGTTATTGGACCTAACGGAATGATAGATGTAGTAGGTGGTTCCCTGACTAGAAGTGCTTCGACCCCGGATGCTAGGAATCACCGTGGCCGCCTGAAAGGAGTATCATCTCCGGAGCCTGACCTAGACTCGGAAGACAGCCCATCTCAACCGAGTCCAGAAAAGACTCCTTCCGCCAAGAGACTTCATCATCCCAAAGCCCTGGCTCTACGTACTAACCGCCGTGGCTCTTTCTCCGAAAGGGCTGCCTATCCTCAAGACAATATCGTATCCTCGCCTCCACGTGAGGCCTATCCAATTCCTGATAATGATTTAGATGATGATGATGATGCGAGATCTGAAAATTCCATACACGTGAGAGCGAAGACACAGCCAGATCACCGCCGCTCAACTATCTTTGCTGATACCGATACGCCCATGGCTAGTCATCCGGACGAATCGGACCGCGAGAGCGTTGCTCCACCTGCGACTAAGCAAGCCCCGAAACCTAGGTCCCAGCTCAGTCGACAACTTTTCATGAAAGGTAGCAATAAGGGCGGAATAGGACTACACGAGAGCGCAATGCCTCGGCCATCAATAGAGAAACGTGTTTCTAACCCAAGGAAGCGCCAATACGAACCAGACTATGATGATGCAACCCTGGCAGGAATGGATTATTCCGAGCTTAAAGATGAAGTATTTGATTATGATCCAGCCCAAGCGGAGGCTCAATCGGCGGCGATAGGACCGCCACGAGGTACACTACCGGAAAAACTTTATCATTTCTCTGATAAGGACCGGGAAAGTCAAATGGACTTCTTCTCTAGGATGCCCGTTAATGACTGGGAGGCATCTGGAGATTGGTTTCTAGAAAGATTTGGCGAGGTTCTACAACGGTTCAGAGAAGCACGTCAAATGAAGCGAAAAGTGATACAGGGCTTTGAGAACGAGGTCGCCGAACGAGGGGAAGCCGTCAGGAACAAAATCCAAACAATTGATAGCACACTGGCCGAACTCAAAAGCGAAGGCGAGGGCATGATGATCGGAAAGGAATTCGATTGAAATAAGTAAGCAAGCATGCGGTGCCACGACCTCTCCACGACTGATGACCTAATGGACTTTTACGAACTCATTAAAAAGGAAAGATAATTAGCTGAATTAGCTTAAGCTACGAGGTTGCTGTTACTATTGCACGAACTAGTGCTACAGCGTTTGCGCTTTTGAATCGATGCCCTATGTACGACGACAAATAGTGCTATCTAGCCTTTCTACACTAAGTCAGGCTATTTGGTAAGATACCTGCGTATCAAATTATGACTGCCTGCTTGACTTTCCTATCCTTACCGACAATTAATCTCAGCTGACATCCTGGCTTGTCGGCGAACAGCCCATCTCTCAGTTTGTCGGAGAAAAGTTCGTACGCAGGATAATAAGCATCAACGAACTTGACAACCTGTTCGTCCGTCATGCCTGTACCTCTCTCCCTCCGCAGCATGGTCTCCTGCTCTAACCTCCAGTCGTACACCCATCCGATATTCTCGGCGTCTATGTGGATGAATGCGTCAAACGTATCCGTGATGACATCGTAGTCCTTGAGACGCTCGTTGACGAAGTTCAGGTGCTCTAGAGAGTGTTGACGCAGCGTCCTGCTTGGCGAATTCCATTTGAGCGACACCTCTACAGGGCTTAGATGCCGGAAGCCGACACACCAGCCTTCGAAAATGACTACTTGTATCTTGGGTTGACCCGGACTGTTAATCGTCTCCCATTGCGATTCCGGGACCCTGTCGCCTTGGCCTGAATGGGCGGATTTGTCATATTGAGGAACTTTAGCCGGCTGACCGTCACATAAAGCCGCGAAGAAACTTCGAGCTAAGTTCATATCATGAGTGCCTACATAGCCATAGGATTAGACTCGGACAACAATAAACAAAATTTTCTGATATATAAGTAGTTTTGGGTGTAAGCTGTCGTCGTACCTGGTTCGCCTCGGACCTGGACTAACAAATTGTCTGGCTGAGACTCCGCTAGAGCCCTTTGATCTTCATGGCGCAAATAGAAATCATCAATGCTACAAACCAAGGTGTGTAGGCCTTCGTCGTTTTGTAGCTTCGAGGCAAGGGCTTTTACTAGAGTTGTCTTCCCAGCACCCTGCACGCCATTTAGTCCAATAATAAAAGGCCGTGAAGGGTTAGAAGCTGTATAACTCTTATACCTCTCGAGTATAAAAGGTATGCATATAGGGCTCTTATCGTCGATTATCTCCGTCGTGGACATTTTTGGCAGGGGTTCTTATTGCGCCTACGAGGGTTTACTGTTACGATGCTTATGATGCTCGTGATCGACCTGGATGCGGCTGCAGGTACTGTGCGTTTCGGTTATTCGGTCGTTTAACATTTATTTACTCCAACGGGATTACATGCATAAGATTTCCAAGTTGTACATTTTAAAGGTGCACAGGTAGATAGAAGCATTATAGAGCATGTGTTCTTAGCATGAGAATTCCCCGAGCTAACTTTGTGGGGATGGGGAAATGCGGGGCAGTTTCTGTCTTGGTTTAATGGTTCGGATGTTGAATGGCTTCAAATTTAAGCTATTTAGAAAGAGGTATACCTTGTTTCTATTTATTTGAAGGCGATTTAAAATGTTCAGACGGTTTAACCTATTATAAGAAAAAAGGTCTTCAAAGGAAAGTACCTATTTAATTCATAGACTTGGAAATCTATATCCCGGGTGGCGGCAATATACAAACATCGGCTCTTCTCATTGTTGACTAACCTATACGGCTAATTTGTCAAGTACCTTTGCCAAGTACCTCCGAAAAATCATCTAACGCCAAAGATTGCTTCAGCTAGCTTACGATTTCAAAGGTGATATTCGGTACGAAAAGACTTCAATAGTGAACATAGGATACCTAAAATATCCAAACTAATGATAAAGAGCTGGCAGATATAATGGCACACGTGATAGTGAGATTGGAGACGTACCGGATAGAGTGTACGCATGACCTCATACGAGGGAGCTACATATAAGCAGTCGAGATAGATTTTCGACATGTGAATGGACCGTTGTACATAGTAGAAGTACATACATAGATATGGAAAGTGCTATGCTGAAGTATGGGGTAAGAGTAGGTGCTAAGTTCAAGGTTACTAGAACTAATTCAGTATAGCGAGAGTATCATTGCCCGGCCCATCGAAAAAGTGGAATCATCTGTGGTCCCCTCGGCATTCCTCGAAGCTCATGCGAAAGCTGCCTCGGCTGAATAGCCGGAGTTCAAATGCGGCACATTGACCACATTGACCACATTGATCCAGTCGATTTCGTTCTTTATTATCAGGAACTTGGTCCTATCATCCATCCTGTTAGATAATCTAGCCTCTTTCTATTCATTCAACTTTTGCTTCCCCCTTGGGAAATGTCAATTGCGTATTAGAAGCCATCTCTCATCTCTCATCTCCCATCTCCCATCTCCCATTTCCGACCCGACATCTGTATTATTATAATTATTATCTATTGAAGTTCTCTCCTTAATTACGCCTTAATACCCGCCCCCCCCTTTATATTTCAGAGCTTCATCCACAACACGATGGCAAGCGAATTGCGCTTTGACGACCAAGTCGTCGTCGTCACCGGCGCTGGCGGTGGCTTGGGAAAGGCATATGCTACTTTCTTCGCTTCGAGGGGAGCTAAGGTCGTTGTCAACGATCTGGGAGGTTCATTCAAGGGTGATGGCAATTCAACAAAGGTAAATAGGAATTTCGGTCATCTCTTAAATACGCCCGGTATCGAACGCGTCCGCTAACGTGTATGTTACAATTACCAGGCTGCCGATGTAGTCGTAGACGAGATCAAAGCCGCTGGTGGCCAGGCCGTGGCCAACTACGACAGCGTCGAGAACGGTGAGAAGATCATCGAGACCGCCATTAAGGCATTCGGCCGAATCGACATCTTACTCAACAACGCCGGTATCCTACGAGATGTCAGCTTCAAGAACATGACGGACCAGGACTGGGATTTGATTATCAAGGTGCACGTCAAGGGCTCTTACAAGTGCGCACGTGCTGCCTGGCCATACTTCCGTAAACAGAAGTATGGTCGTGTAATCAACACTGCATCTGCTGCTGGATTGTTCGGCAGCTTCGGCCAGGCCAATTATTCGGCTGCTAAGTTGGCCATGGTCGGCTTCACGGAGACGCTTGCTAAAGAGGGCGTCAAATACAACATCCTCTCCAACGTCATTGCTCCCATAGCCGCAAGCCGCATGACGCAGACCGTCATGCCTCCGGATGTCTTGGAAAATCTAAAGCCCGACTGGGTCGTCCCGCTCGTCGCCGTCTTGGTACACAAGAGCAACACTAAGGAGAACGGCGGTATTTTCGAAGTTGGTGGCGGTCACGTCGCGAAGTTGAGGTGGGAGAGATCGAGCGGTCTCCTCCTAAAGGCGGACGACAGCTACACACCCGGCGCTATTCTGAAGAAGTGGGACAAGGTTGTCGATTTCTCTAACCCCCAGTACCCGACTGGACCCAACGACTTCCTGGCTCTCCTCGAAGAGTCGATGAAGCTCGGCCCCAACGAACAAGGCGAGACGCTAGACTTCACCGGCCGTGTGGCTTTAGTCACGGGGGGTGGTGCTGGTATCGGACGTGCCTACTGTCTTGCTTTCGCCAAGCACGGCGCGTCGGTTGTCGTGAACGACTTGATGGATCCCGACACTGTTGTCAATAAAATCAAGGAGATGGGCGGCAAAGCAGTTGGTGTCAAGGCATCTTCTGAGGATGGCGATACTGTCGTCAAGGCCGCAATTGATGGCTTTGGCCGTATCGATATCATTATCAACAATGCCGGTATTCTCCGAGACAAGGCATTCAGCAACATGGATGACAGCCTCTGGGACCCCGTTATAAACGTTCACCTCCGAAGTACATATAAGGTTACCAAGGCAGCTTGGCCCTACTTCCTTAAGCAGAAGTACGGACGCATCGTAAACACTACGTCAACTAGTGGTATCTATGGAAACTTTGGACAGGCTAACTACGCGGCGGCGGTAAGTGATTAAGTTATAGAATGATTAAATCGAAAACTAACGAATCCCAGAAATGCGGTATCCTCGGATTCTCCCGTACTATTGCCCTCGAGGGAGCCAAGTACAACATCTACTGCAACACCATTGCTCCTAATGCCGGAACTGCCATGACCCGAACCATATTACCAGAGGAGCTAGTCCAGGCCTTCAAGCCTGACTACATTGCTCCTCTTGTTCTTGCCCTCTGCAGCGACAAGGTGCCCAAGAACCCCACAGGCTACCTGTACGAGGTTGGCAGCGGTTGGTGTGGTCGGACAAGGTGGCAACGGTCGGGAGGTGTTGGCTTCCCAGTAGACGTTAAACTAGTTCCCGAAGAGGTTGCCAAGAGCTGGGCCAAGATCGTCGATTTCGACGATGGCCGAGCAGACCACCCTGAGAAGTCCCAAGATTCAGTGGCTAAGATTATGGCCAACATGGAGAACAAGCGAGGGGCATCTAAGGTATGATGAGCCCTCTTTTCTTAACGTTCTCCTACTTGGACTGTCATGTATATATATCTGTAATATGTTCTAGCTTAGAAAACAAATGAACTATTGATGTTGACTTTTCATTTTTTGTGCAGGCTCCCACCGAAAGTAACCAATATCTCGAAGCCCAAAGGAAAGCCTTAGCTACCAAGTCTCAGCCTACGGAGTTTACCTACACAGACCGCGACAGCATGCTCTACAACCTAGGCGTTGGTGCCAAGAGAACTGAGCTGCAGTATGTATTCGAGGGAGCTGAGAACTTCCAGGTCCTACCGACGTACGGCGTGATCCCTCAGTTCGATACCAACATGCCGTTCAGCATGGACGAATTAGTGCCCAACTTCTCGCCCATGATGCTGCTGCACGGCGAGCAGTACCTCGAAATCAAGAAGTACCCGATCCCCACAGCGGCACGAACCAAGAACTTCGGCAAGCTGATCGAGGTCGTGGATAAGGGCAACGCTGCTATTCTAAAGTACGGCGTTAGTACTGTGAATGCAGAGACTGATGAGGAGCTCTTCTACAACGAGGCTACTGTTTTCTTGAGGGGCTGCGGAGGCTTTGACGGCCAGAAGAAACCGGCCGATCGGGGTGCGGCTACGGCTGCTAACGCCCCGCCTAAGAGACATCCTGATATCATTGTCGAGAGCAAGACTACGGAGGAACAGGCTGCTATTTACCGACTTAGCGGCGACTACAAGTGAGATTTTCCCTTTTATTCTGACCCTAGTAACATTGATACTAACCACATCATAGCCCTCTACACATCGACCCTGGCTTCGCCAAGATGGGCGGGTTCAAGGTCCCCATCCTCCACGGTCTCTGCTCGATGGGCATAGCCGCCAAAGTCGTCTACGAGAAATTCGGACCCTTCCGCAACGTCAAGGTTCGCTTCGCCGGTACCGTTGTGCCGGGCCAGACCCTTGTCACAGAGATGTGGAAGGAGGGCCCGTCCAAGGTCGTTTTCCAGACTAAGGTCAAGGAGACGGGCCGTCTGGCGATCTCTGGTGCTGCCGCTGAACTTGTGGACGGAGGGAGAGGAGGGAGGTTGTGAATCCGCCTAGGACAGGGGACGGGATGGTTATGGTTGTGGGAGGGGGATTTGGTGAGTGGAGCGTGGGTGTATAAGAAGAACGAGTGAAGCGAAATAAGGGTGATAGAATGGGATAAGGCGAGATGAGACGATACGAGACAGGGGAGCATTCATCTTTTTTTTTTAGTCCTTTTTTATTCCTGTTAGCATCGGGACTTGTATTGTCAGATTGGGCGTCGTTGTAAAAAGATGATGGATGGATGTAGCTTAAACTTGGAACAGGACATTTTCAGTTTGAAATGGAAGGGACTTATACGGGAATACAAACAGTTTTATACTTGGATTTTTCTTTCCATTGCGTGATCTTTTCACCTATTTCATAAATACCTACCTACAGTATCTGAAGAACCATACTGGGGGTTTGGGTTTGTAGAAATGGTCTAAACACAGACCACTCACTCTATGGGATGGTGACATTTCATAGCGCTCCCTGGTTTCTAAAACTTAGAATAGGTTGATAGGATAAGTTAAATATACCTAATCAAGATATATATAGCCCACCCCGGGTTGAAATATTTACCACCCCCTTGGCAAGCAAGCAAGCCACTACGCAAATCCGGGTTGGCCCAACTTTCGCTATAGATGAGACTCCAAAAATATGATTAAATCATTGCATACAGTAAGTAGTATTACTAAAGGCCGTAGCCCGTGACATATAGTTGCATGTTCGATGCTGCTAATGGGTATAACATACAGATAACCTCGTGTCCGTTTCCCTACCATACGACCGTTATGTTTTCTCTTACGCCCGTTCCCAATGCGAGGTTCGCTTTACCAAATCTGACTTCAAGGAGAGGTTCAATCGATAGCCAGATAATGCTCCGCTTTTACCGAAACTCCCATGTCCAA
Source organism: Daldinia sp. FL1419 (assembly GCA_025201765.1). Lineage (NCBI taxonomy): Eukaryota > Fungi > Ascomycota > Sordariomycetes > Xylariales > Hypoxylaceae > Daldinia > Daldinia sp. FL1419. Next base: position 86,861 of record MU623445.1, read on the forward strand.
CTTAACTCCGTCCCGCTATACAAATAAGTTCTCTATAATGAAATCACAGAACTCCTCAATGCTTGGGACCTTGCCGCCTGGAAGTATACGTCCCAAGCCTTTGTCTCGACCAAAACTGCCTACGCCATCTTCAAGGTATGCCTTCTCCGCGTCGGATAGTTCGCGTCTTTCGGATTCTCTCCACTTCCGTTCTGCCTCTATCTTGGCTTTTCGGAGGATTTCCTCGGTATTCTCTGCTTCCCATAAGTTACACTTGTTACATTCACCACATTGCCGACCGTCTCCCTCGGGCCTAAAATGCTGACAAAAGTGCTGGTAACCTTCGGTAGGAGTACCAATGTTTTTGCGGCAGACGTAGCACATCTTGTAACCGCAGGGGCAGGTCAACTTGTTGCACCCTGCCGTCTTGACGAAGGAAGTACTGCATCGGGGACAAACACGCTTGATCGCCATAGACATGGCCTGCTCCACTTGAGTGCGCAGAGCGACGAGAGACGACTCGTGGCAAACGTGAACATCTACCCAAGCCTTTGAACATGATAGGCAAGATGAACGTCCGCAGGCCGGATTCTGACAATTGAACTTCAACCCACGACGCCGACGCTGATGCCTCCCGATGGCTGCTCCGAAATGCCAGGACACATAACCCCTAAACGATTGATTCAAGCACAAAACGGCAAAGGCTAACGCTAGCACGAGTATGGGAACTGAAAGAGGGGATAAGATTAAACAAATGAGGATGACAAAAAAGTTTGGAATGTTGGAAACACGGATTCTGGGTCTACGGTCGCTAGTTGGCATATATAGATCGTCGACTTCGGCGTAGGTGCAAAAAGGACACCTGATTAGGGGCAAGCCGCTAGATAAAAGCCCATGCTCCGCCAGTCGTTGCTCCAGCTTGCGTATAATCTCATCCCCATTTTTCTCCCCTTGCATAGCGCGATGGATATGCTCGGGCGATATGCAGCTTTCGCACTCCACGGACGCCACGGCAGGGCATCGAAGAGCACCCGTTTGTTTCTCGATGCTACGCTGCCACCCCTGTCCGAATACCGCTTCGGTGATGGAATGTCGAACGCAGTTAAAGCAGATCATATGTCCTTCAGCCGCGCAAGTAGTAATTTCTTCAAAAATAACATCCGCATAACAGCAATTGCATTCGAAAATTGCTTCGTGTGCTTCGGCATCTTCCGTTAGTAGAGCAACAGCCATAGCACGGTCCCTTTCTTCTCTTGACAGTTGTTCGCGCTCCTTTAAGGGCAGTATAAGCTCTTCAAATAATTCTCTATCCAATTCAGCACTGCCAGTAGTCTTCAAGGTTGGAACCATCGACCCGTCGTCGGCGGATCTCCATATAATAAGGGGATGCGTTTCCGCCTCGGTCGAAGTCACAGGTTTGCGACGGAACAGTATAGACGATATAGTAAACTTCCACGACTTAGACGATAGGTCCACGAGAGTCGGTCGCGCGTCGAGGTACGAATAGTTTGACTCGGATAAAACCGCATCGATAGAAGATCTAGATAAACCTTTAAACTCTTGCATTGCGAGACCGCGTACTGCCTCTTTATATTCCGCCGTTCTGAATGCCTCAGTTCGCGATACTAGCGTACTCGAACCCAAGGCATTCTGCTCGCCAGCCCTCCGCCGCCCCTTAACAAATTCCCCAGGGTTCTTCAGTAGCTTATCCGTAATGATGAACAAACGCGACTCTTCGGAGAAGGATGCGAGCATTTCCCTGAAGACTTCGACTTGGATATTGGGGAAGAGGTCGGCGAGTCTCTCGAGGTTCTGGTTTAGATCGAGCACATCTGGAGGCGGTTGGCTAGCAGGTTGAAGTTGCGACTCGTCGAACAAATATTCAGGGGATGAAGCTAGGCTTCGAGGGCGCGACGGCGAGACATCCGGAGAACGATTGGATGGTTTGGACCTGCTTGATTTAAAGGAGCCCCTCCGGCCAGACGAGGCACTGAGCAAACTCGAAAGAAACATTTTACGTCGAGCAAAACGAAACCGAGTCGAAGGAGAAAAGCATCGTCGTTCCTAATTCACGAGCGACGAATGTCAACCGGACTTTGTTTGAAATGAAAAAAAAATATGACCAGGGGCCTTGATATGGGTAGTATTAACTACGGATTGGGAAATTTGTTATTCACGGACTCTGTACTAAGGTTGTCTGTGAGCAACAGGGGGTGAATCAAATTCAAATAGTAGAAAGATCAACCAAGGCGCGTTGCAATATAAATCTTAAAAGGAGAAACATGAAGAAATGTTGAGTTGGTGAGAAATGGTCTGGAAATGGTTTAGAAGTGGTGCAACTTGCAACTTGCAACTAACCTTAATAACTCGCAACAGAAGCAAAAAGTCACGTTAGGCAAATTGCAAGTGCAAAGGTACGAATGACCAAAATGACTAAAAAAGACCAAGGAGAAAAATACATGCATGTGCAGGTACCTACCTACAGTACTTACCATACATTTTTTATTACGTATGGCTTCAATCTTGGAGAAGTCCACCTTCCGGGGAGCTGCACTGCCCACTGTTTCAAGGCCCAAGGTCCCTCTGTAGAAGGGTCGGATGTTACCCCAAGCCGGAGCGGGTCGAACCTACCATGTCGGGTTAGCCGTAAAGACGAATTGTACCAACTCAAGGACCCACTTTGTATTGTTCACATATAGACAGTTATAACCTCGTCCAATCACAGTCAACGTAGGCCCAATGGTCCAGTGGTAAGATACTCGCTTCGGGTTAGTTAGTAGTTCTACCCAGTCTCTCTCAAGAGATTTGAAGTTGTGAGTGGTCCCGGGTTCGAATCCCGGTTGGGCCCTTTAACTTTTGTTCATTCATGTATTAAAGAAGTTTGGTCCAAGACCGACTATTCTTTTTGGCTAGTTTTGGTGTCTTGGAAGCATTCTCTAAGACGGCAGGACGGGATACTGCATGTTATATTATTTTTATGGAGTATTTTTATGGAGTATATGTACATCAACTTGGAGACCTCCAAATCCCCAAACCTGTTTGGTGAAATTTGATTGGTCATTCAAGTCCCCTTATTCAAGACATTAAGCACATTGCAATCACATGTCTATGTAAGGTAACCTACCTCCTTTATGTACTTCCATCAAATGATTGCAGCTCACAACACATGCACTTTTGTCGAATTCTCAAAAGACTTATATTAAAAGCTAAGAATTTTTATTTTTATTTTTTTATAAATACTAAACTCTCTTAGAGAATGAGTCTCGGAGTCACGTGGCTCCATCTCTCAACTTTTATACATGCAGCTAAGTCTTTACGAACTGCCCAATCTAATTACAGGTAGGCATGTATTCGAGAAACCCCAAGATTCCTCTTTATGATGGGGTAAGTTTGTATAGAACGCTCTGTCCTTCCCCAAGCTGCGCTGCTAAGCTTGAACTCTCGGCCCCTAAATCCTTATTAGCCCATACATCGTGGACGTCAAATGTTCCACTAATCCCAAGATCACCCCACGACACCGTTACGGTCTGCACGCCTGATAATGAAGTACCAAACCCACCCTGACCTTCGTCCGGACCGTAGTTAGCAATCACCACTACGACGACCCCCGACGGATCCGGCCCTGCAACCCACGCCTGCAACTGCTGCGAGCTGGTAGAGCCAGTTCCTGGGTTACGGGGTTGCATCGGGTAGTGGGAGGTAAAGTCAGCAATTGCAATAGCATCTGAATTTGTTAAGAGATTGAGCCCAAAGTCATCAAGGTTAGTCAAATCAGAGCCGGTAATAAGATTCGCGCCCGCTCCAAGCCAGTGTGTCATGATGGTTTGGCGCTCATCATCCGTAACGCCTGATACCGAGGCAGGATTGCCTACAAAAAGGTTATCCATGTCTGGATATATCTTTAAAGTAGTGTTATAGCTCATAACGGTGGTTATGTATTGCCGGTAGTTGTCGATGGCTCGCTGGACAACTTCCCAGGAGACGAATGTCGATGCCCCGCCATTATTGATGTCTTGGTCGGTGCGCATGGAGTCGGCATTCGTCTCCCAGATGTCAAAGTATTCCTGCGAACGGTCCAGCTTCCACGAAATATCCAGACGGATATCTCGCCCCGACTGTGCGATCGCTTGGTGATACGCAATAACCTCGCCGCTTAGATCAGGGGGCAGGTTTACGCCGTTTGATGGTGATCCCGGTGTTATAAAATCAAGCTTGATGAGATCGACACCCCTTTAACTAACGTATTAGCTTCAAATGGCTGGTTTTTTTTTTTTTTTTTCATCGTCGATATAGAAAACTTACCAAGAAGCGAATTGGTCGACGACGGAATTGTGCCACTCTTGAACGACCGGTTGGGAGTAGTCAAAGTTGCAACGGGCTAACCCATTATCACCGGAGCATACCGAACCAATTGTGACATTCGTCCCATAGATGGTTTTCGCTTCGTCGGCGATGAACGCTCCCGGTACGACGTAAACACCGAGGAGCAGGCCTTCGGCGTGCAAGTGGCTAGCTAAGTTTGGGATGTCAAATATAGACGAATCGTAGATGATACGTCCGAACTCATCGCCATTCCCACCTACCGACCACCCAGAGTCGAGACTGCAATATACATATCCAGCGTCCTTTAGTGCAGTGTTTTTCGCGAGCACGTCGCATTGGCTTATCACTTCGGTCTGGTTGAATGAGAAGCCAGGCGTTGTGTTAGGATTGGCTTGTATGCCGAAAGAGTTCCATCCCCTCGGTGGACTCGTGAAGCCATTAGGGGTAGTCTTTATCTGAACGACTTGCAAGGCCGACTCGGAGGCAGCTAGGGCAACCGTAGTTACCAGAGGGCCGGCCAACGCAATCAAGACAGAACGTCGAGGTATCATATTAGATTGGAATAGCAATTGAAGCTTGTCACCACATAGACGAACCAGACGTGTTATCTAGGATTCAAATAACCGCTTAAAACCCGTGCGTCGTAGACTTACGGGGGCCGACGAAGCATTATCGGTTATTCGGCAGTGAGTGTTCTATAAGACGCGGAAAGACGGGACACGGTATGGCGATGTATCTCGCGATAGATGAGTTTGGTCTTTCGAGACTCGTGCTGACGGCGGCTGTCGGCGATGAGTGTCTGTCGCCAGCACTGCCCCCCTTTTCAGCTGGCGTCAGCTTCTGACTAATATGTGTGGACGCGCAGTGGGTTCGATGTAACGGCATGAGTAATAAGTTATGGGCTACGCTGTATGAGGTGAAAGGCAACTTTTTGTTGGCATATGTTGCCATCCCGTTATTAAACTAAAGCTATCCTTAGGATCTATGGAGCTCTAGCTTCTGAGATCGTACAAGCCAGTGACACTATGTTGCAATTTTGGCGGGCAGATTAATTCCACTCAGTTACCTGATTCTTCCATTGGTTATAGAAACCCATGTGACAAATAAATACCTTTGGGCGACGTAATGCCTCTCTAAATGTGGCTTATATATTACTAGTTATACGAAAATTAAACCTGTTTTTGGATCTGATTCGAACAAAAGGTATCTGCGGCTTATCCGGGGGCGGCATTTGAACAGTTTTTCTTACAATCCTGTTGGCGCAATAATATATCTCACAGGAGGTTATAGGCTCTTGTACGAACTTGATGGTTAGGAGCTACCTACCTACCTACCTACCTATGCTTGAAATACTACGGTGAGTAAACCACCCAACTAGGACACGTTCTTATGCAACTGTTACATCCTGGATGTAATGCATAGAAAATAGAAACGGCCGACTGGGACAACATTTGATTAATTAATAGTCAGCCTTCAATCATACATATTATCAGAACTGTGACTTGATATACATGAGACCTACGGTCTTAATATAAATTATACCCCTCTCTAAATACATATAAAGACGAATTGTGGTTAGCTAAAATCTCATGTAGGATTGGATTATAAGAGGTAATCATATTCATGACGGTTGCTATTTATAATGAAGCCATACAAGTGTTACTCCATAACGACTGCGGAGACAATGGGGCATACGTACTTCTTTGAATAGGACATATCCAACGTGAAGAATGATGATGCAGTATGGCTGGCCGTGGAAGGCTAGAATAGGTATCCGGATGTGATGCTCCTGTCGACGTTGACGATTTCGACGTTGCATCGTCAGCATATGCGCTAATTGGCTTGAATTTTCGGGCTACTCGTTATGATTGGTCTATGGAAGGAGGGTCGACGAAGCCACCACGACAATGAGGGGCAAATAAGTAATATTGCATGGAGGCTCAAGTGATAATATAGATCTATATCTCCAGAAGGCCCTTGTAGCCTGCCGGTTTATTTCCGCTTGGGCTGAGCTGAGATGCAATGGTACCTATTAAGCATATCACTACGCAACCTTGCCTAGGAAAGTTGGCGATTGGTGGACAACTGAAAATTGTCAGGAAAACGGGGACCGCCCAGTGTTCCCGGTGATGATGTCTAGCATATCGAGATTCTAAAAGGGTATCAAGCCAACCAAGTTCTTGGATTACTAGGTGAGGGATCGAGGCAAGGTTGTATTCGTTACGTTGGAGTTTCTAGTAGTCCACGAAGGTACTCGAAGTTTCATGTGAAATAGCGAACTATAGACCATTATGATCGAGCAAGTGGGTTAGGACTACAGGTATCAAATGGCCAACGGCTGACTATAATGTAAAGAGGCCACCAAAACGGATCACTGTGTTTTCCCAGTCTGGCTAGATATCAAATTTGTAGTGGGGAGATGAACTAGAGTCTAGAACCTGTCCCTTGATTTACGCTTTCCATCTATATTGGATGTACTGACCTAAGGGTCCTTACTCATCCTGACTCTACGGTCGAGAATATTCTTGGAACACGGGTTGCTACTGGATAGTCTGTTTTCTTCTCGAGATGCTATGAATAATCCAATTTCTATGATCCTACGGCCTCGAAGTGGTATAAGCAACCGTAAATGGAAAGGTTCAATAATTCCTACTTCATATTATTCCACAATGATATCAGGCACTTGGCAAGCCACGAGGACCGTAAGGTTGAAAATTCTAGTATATAAAGGGGTCCTTCCCACCCGACTTCTTAGAATCAAAAGCAAACACCACACTCGAATTCCACTACAAACCACTCGACTACAAAAGCCTTCTACTCGATACTACACATACTTACTACCTTTCCAAATCATCACCATGCGTTTCTCTCTGCTCGCCCTTCCATTCGCCATCAACGCCTATGCTGCGGCGATGGCAACCCCTGAGCAACCTGGAAACCTCGCGGAGCGGGACAGCGGGTTCCAGGTTAACTACTACACCGACGGCGGCTGTACCGCTTACCTCGTCTCCATCTTCCCTTCTACCGACGGCAGCTGCTACGACTACTCGTACACCGGTGACAACAGCGCCAACATTGCCAACTGCGATAGCAGTAACTGCCAGTGCACCTTTTACGCCCAGTCCGGGTGCCAGGTAAGAGACCCTGGATCTGACCTATATTAACCTCTATATCATTGCATACTAGGTAATAATCTAACAACTTTACAGGGTGCTGCGCAGACTATTTCGTACAACAGCGGAAACTGTGCTTCGAACTACGGCCACGGATTCCTCTCCATGAAATGCTCCAAATAGGGCTAGGCGTACTTATGCCAGCTTCAATGTTGAATATTCCAGGGGGGATTCTATATGGAGTAGCGATTAAGGGCTTGTAGACGTTTATTCATGATGGTATCGGTATCGGTAGCGGTGGCGGTGGCGGTATTCACGGTGTCACTCGTTAAAACTTGAAAAGAGAAAAGTCGAGATCGGTTGCTATGTTACGATATATTGCCACTTTAGCCGTGGAAGCCAGAGTCGAAGGGCACTTGACCCGAACAACCTCCATTCTGGTGTTCTAATAGCTTTAAGAGAGCGATTATTTAATAAATATAGTTTCTATTCTCGAAACCCGTGCGCGTTTATATGATGAATTTATCTCGCTTCCATATCACCTTCACTTGAACATCAATCACCATCCTCAACCAAGTTATTGTCGAGGGATAGGTGGAGATTATCCAGGGATAGGAGAAGACTTACATTAATGTATACCTATATAGGAAGTCCGCAGCGTCCTCGCAGATAGTTGTATGATTAAGCATTATTGACTTAATACTACTATACGGCTGCTTCTCAGCATTCACTTTACGATTGACCTCCATCAAGGGTACTCTCCAACCTCCATTTCGACGACTCGTACCTGCTGCAATTCAAGTATCTATGTAAAATTAGAGATACGTTGTGTAGTACTTACCTAGTTATCAAGTTTTGAGGTCCCCCCGAGTGGCGCCAAGCCCAAATAAGCCGCATTCGGGGTGTATGTTGCGAGTAATAAGTGATAGCTCACGTCTTAGGTTAAGTAGAGACACATAATAAGCAGTTTAATGTGACATACGCGAACTCCCAGGTAATATGTTGCGGTTAGGTATGTCATTCTGGGGTGTCCTCGAATAGTATCAGGCTACGAGCAAGATATGTAGGTATGCTCTCTTCCAATCGCAAAGCCTCTCGTGTCGCACAAAACTATAGACTATAGTTTTATCTATCACGAGATGCTCTAAGCGTCTCAGTGTCTCTACGCGGTAAAGACGCACGCTTTATCCTGGGTACTTGGATTGCTCGTAGCTGCCGATAGGTTGCCATTATCGCCCTCGAAACGCCGTGCTGATAAGACGCGTTGCGACGTCTTGATATGGGATGTGGTATTCAGTTGATCCCCCACTCTGTACTGCATAGGCATATTTGCCTAGATGCCTATATAAAAGGAGGCCTACATCCGGGAGAAGGCCGCCCCAACTAGAACCCCGCCAGTCTACGAATACAGCTGCCGGTACGAACATTATAACGGGCATCTGTTCAATAATCCCAGCTCCTAGGTCTTTATACCATACCTTCCATCTGATAGTATTTCACTATGACTACCCCTATAGTTTCAAAGCCCCAGGAACATGGCCTAGGCAAAGAATTTGGCTTTTCCGCTTACAAGAGTGAGGATTGGTCGAACTATCTAGCCAACCGCCCGACATATACGCCCTCCTTCTTCCAGCGCATCTATGACTACCACTCTCAGAAAGCTGGGGCATCCTGGTCAGTGGCCCACGAGACCGGTGCTGGCTGTGGAGTAGTCTCTTCGGTTCTTGCTGGCTCGTTCGACAATGTCGTTGTCTCGGACCCCAACGACGGGTATGTAGCACTCGCCAGAGAACTCCTCGTTGAACGGGCGCCGTTCCCGGAGTCGAAGTTCCAATTTTTCCAAGAAACTTCCGAGGAGAGCTCAGTGGCATCAAAGACCGTTGACTTGGTCGCTGCGTGTGAGTGTATCCATTGGACTACTCCACACCTCGCCATTAAGGAGTTCTGGAGGGAGCTCAAAGCTAGCGGGACGCTTGCAATCACATACTACACTCACCCTTATATTGAAGGTAACGAACGAGCTTCGAAGGCTTGGACGGCTGCCTTCGACGTATATTCGACGAAGCTCCAGGACGGAGTATACGCAAGAGTCCCTTATATAGTCAATAATGCGCTCGACGGCCTAGAGTTCCCCGAGGAATATTGGGAATCTGTGAAGAGGATATATATCAACACCACAGGAGATACCAAATGCTTCATGTTGAAAGATGTAGTGACCGAAAGCAGAGTCAAGGAAAGTGAGGAGAAGATATGGACAGAAGATGAAGATTGGTGCGACACGTGGGGTTTCGACCAGTTTAAAGGCTATTACAGTACCTGGCTACCGGCTGTTCCGGAGTCCGAGGTGCAGGACATCTGGGACGAGTTGGAAAGGGCTTTGGAAGGGAAGCAAGTCAAGATTAAGACACCGCTTGTGGTGATCTTGGCCACAAAGAGAACGTAGATTGAACTGGATGATAACACACCTAAGGTAGTTAATACCGAAGTCACAAATAATTTCAAGTCTTAATTGTTAAGTACTCTTATCTCTCATCGTGGGATTTGGCCCTGTATCCTCTTGTTATTAAACACTCTCTTATTATACCGATTAGAGAATCACGGCATACTGCTATCCTACACGCCTATCTTAAACGTCCCCTCTGCGTAACTGAGCATTTCTTTTAGGAGATACCCACAACCTAATCGCCAGAATCCATAAAATCATTCGCTTGACCATCGTATGTAATGTAGTATCTTTAATGAGCTTTCTAACATCGTCATGGGTTATGCTAGGTTCCATTATAGGTACGCCCCCGAGCCCCCTATTTTGTTCCTGGCCTGTAATTTGATTTATTATATCAATTTCTTTTCCTTGTTCCATCCAACACCACCAAATCCAAAAAAACCGGCGCCGTCAACACTCGGAGTTATGCTGACCTTCTTGGTTATAAAAGCCGAATCCCGCTCGCCGGATATATTGCTCGGGCCATGAGTCGTAATGTGGACTGGAACGCCAGCGGAATGTTGTGTGTGACGGCGTAAATTCTTGTCGTCTTCATATAGCGTTAATACGACGACGGCACTTTTGAGGCGTCAGCGGAGGGCGCCAATATTTTGCAAATAATCTACAGGATCATCTCAATAAGCCATATGTTCTTATAGAATACGCAGAAATGTTGCTCGAACAAGGCAACTATAATGCTTTAGCCAAGATTAACGCCAGTGCTACCTTTGACGCGATGGGCGGTGAAGTAGCAGATAATAACGATAGATTCTTACTGAGGTCATATTGGGAGATGATACAAAACATCGCAACTTTCTATAAAGCTGTCCCTCACTCAAGCGACTCTCCAACTACGAGGGACCAAGCTACCAGCATAGGGAGATTCTATGATATAATTTCGGACAGATTTGTTGGTGGAGATTTCAATTCAACCGAGGTTACTCTGGGTATGATTCGCTTGCCTACCTATGCAGCAAGTTCGATGCAATCAGACACGACCTCTCAAAGCCCATCCAATATCGCAGGGGAATCCAGTGGTACTAACAGAGTAACCTCCACATAAAGGAGGTAGTAAAACTGCAGGAAAAAGCGAAGACTACGAGCAGCAACTAGACGAAAATACTCAAAGGGCCGAGGACGACCAAACGATCCTTAGCGACACAGACAACGACACGGTGATATATAAAAAGCGGCAACGTCAATCTACGCGAAGCGGCACTAGGGTACGTATCCAAATCCCGGAAACCGAAAGTGTCGAATCCATCGACGACGATACCGGCGGTGGCAAGCTGAAGGAGACTGCGGAATCAGGGGCTGAACGGACGAATATGGAGAAGCCAAGTGGTGTGCCAGTACACAAGGAGGCGAGGCCACCGTCCCGAAGTAAGTATCAACAGTATAATTATAACTGTTAACTACCTACGGTTAATTATTAACTAACACTAGATTAGAAGCGACACCTGCAACAGTAGAAGATGCGGAGGATTCGGGATAAGACGCGGAAAAGACCTAAAGGCTTAGTTAATAATTTCGAGATTGTGGCGTAACTAGGGCAGCCAGGTAGCTAAAGCTGGCCTTCAATGTATCGGCCGTAACCCCATGCAAGCAAGAGACAAGCCACAATAACCTAAGCGCACAGTGCGATAGCATAGCGTCATACACTAGCCCGCCAGGGACGTACCCGGGTCTTTAGCGCAGGAATTAGCTGTCTTAACCCGGTACCCGCGCCCGTACTGTCTTGTACATACAATACATCCTACACTAGATACCTAGGTACCTAATTAGACCCGCCCCCAGACTCAGCTCGCATGACGCCCCATTCATTCCATCATCAACTTTTCCATGTACAACCTTACGATACCAAATACGCTTCTACCTAGTTTTCCTACATAGTCTTACGCACCGCACTTGAACACTTACACATAACTTTTACTTTATATATTTCTACGCAGACTTCTGCGCCATCTCTACGACATTTCTTTTATCGATATTCCTTTTTTTTTCTCTCTTTTTTCCATCGCCTAAAAAAAAGAAGAAGACAAAAAACCAGATCACCATGTGTTCCGCAGACTTGTTCCTCGGGCTTTTGGCCATCTTATTCCCCCCTCTGCCGGGTACGTCATCCCCCTCACCATCGAGCCTCGTTATTCGTCTGCCTCGCGTGATAGGCAGCGCACGACGAAACGAATAGCCATCGAATTCCATTGCGCATCTATCGCTGTTTAATTGCCGATTACGACCAAGAAGAATCCAATGGCTAACGTTTGAATAATTAATAGTCTGGGTTAAAACCGGTCTCTGCTCCGCCGACTCCATCATCAACGTCTTGCTGTGCGTGCTAGGCTACGTAAGTCCCAACCATACCCCATGCCCCAGACCCACGACATCCACCCCTCTATCCCTCCTGATCTCTTCCAATCTCGACTTCTATCCTATCGACTCCGACTAACCATCATGCACAGCTCCCCGGCCTCATCCACGCCTGGTACATAATCTCCAAATTCCCCGAATCCTACGAATACGACGCCGTGCCGCAAGACAGCGAGCGCGCCCGCGTAACCTACGTCTTCGTAGAGCCTCAACCCCAAGCCCGCCCCCAGGCCCAGCCCAAACACGCCTCTAACTCGCAGCCCAACTACGGCGCCACCACTACCAACAACAACCACCACCACCACCACAACAACAACGTCTCTTCTTCGTCCGCCGGCCCCTCCCACGAGGACGCCCACGCCCCGCCTACCTACGCCGAGGCCGTCAAGGGCGACCACAAGATCCAGACCCACGACTAGTTGTCTTACGCGGCGGTTTCCACTACGGCGGCTTGTCGGCCGCGATGGTGGTACTGGCTAGAGCGGTATACCAGGGGACACTTCTGAAGACCCGATTAGACCGCCCCGCGAAGGCTTAGTTTAGTGCACCTATGCTATTTCCCAGGATCAGATAGGAGAAGGAACGAGTGATTTCCTAAGTCTAGGAGTTGGAGGCACCACTGGCTCGGACCGAGCAATGAATGCTTTGCGTTACGCTATATCTCGTTTTGATCGTCCCGTCGGATGGTACGTAATAATACAACAATATCGTAAGAAAAGAATTTAATATATCGTGGTTTTACGAAATACTCTGTGATAATGGTAATGGTATAATCCCATGTACAAAAATCTCGGTAATCAAGGACCCCCTTACATCCATCTATCCCCGTCTTCGCCGTCGTCCTCCCTCATATCGTTCTCCGGCAGGGCTCGACTTCTTTTCCTTCTACCGTGGTACACGCAGACCCCCGTGCCTCCGGAAGAGTGTCTCTTGTTAGCCGGGCACATGGGGCTGTTGGGCAGATGTTCCGGCATATCGAACTCGAAAGGGCTGTGAGGCATATCTTCGTATCGGGGTATCGCCACGGGCACCTCCCACCACTCTTTTCCCGAGCCGCTTCTTCTCTTGTCTCTGTCTTGCCTATTCCGGTCCTACGCGGTAGTATTCTCGGCAGTCGGAGGGGGAAAAGGGGCGGGACGGCGAGAAGGGCCGGGTTCGCTGCTGCTCCTGTTGCTGCTCGGCCCGTGGCGAGGGGGCGTTGAAATGTCGAAGAAGAATGACTGTGGTCGACAAGAGTGACGACCGCTTTCGCGCAACGGAGGCGTCTGTACGCGGGTTGCCTCCTGAGCTGGGAGTAAGCGAATCGAGCAGAGATGCAAGCGTGATGCTCGGTAGACTTACACCACCTGGGAACTGTGTACAGAATGCGTGCGCCGGCTCTATATAAGCCTATTAGTCGGTACAGTTACCCGCCCAAGGTATTCTTCGTTTCTATTCTTTTTCGATCTAAACTAGCCAAAAGGAAATTATAAGAATCTTGGAAATACACACCTATATAAGAAACCGGGCTCGTGACAGGTGTCCGGCCCCGGAGCATGTCGCGGATAGAACTTGAGTCGCTCATCTTGGAGCCGGCAGAAGCCTTACGATGCCAGGGGCTCTTCCCGAAGAGCTTGAACGAACGTCGTCTCTTGCTCTCCTCTCGTAGTAGTGTTGATACGCGACTCATGATAGGAACGGGCGGGCGCTTACGACTGGGACTCGGGGGTTGTACTTGTGTATCTGATATTGCTTTTGGTGAGTAGTCGTAGTCGTATGCGTCGCTGTCGCTGTGTATCTTTTTGATTTTCTACATTATGAAATGTCCCTGTCAGTAGATTCTCTAGTATATCTAAAAGGTGGCAAAGGAGTATATCGATATTCGAACATGCCCCCTCAACTTACTGGCTTAGGGTCTGGGAAGAGCTTTGAAAAAAGCGATCTTTTAGGCTTCGCATCTGGTATTATCACGGCCGGACTGGGAATGGATATTACTGAGGCTTCCGAAGTACCCGGTGGCTGGCTTATTGTGGTCGCAAGAGGAGTGGCGGAGCCAGAGTCGGCACTTACCACCGTGAGAAGTGATCTTTGCGTCGGTATAGCTGGTTGAGGGTATGGGATAATACCTTCACTAGCTCGGAATCCTTGGGGTGATCTCTGTAAGGACTGGACATGGGCTTCTTCCGTTAGATAGGGGCTAGGTAACGGGGATTGCGGTGTTCGATTGAGTGGAAACATGGACTTGCCGCCCTCGCTGGTTGTACCGTAGCGATTGAACGAGGACCCCTGAAACGACTGGGTATGGCTCTCCTCGTTAGAAAAGGGGCTAAAGAAAGTTTGAGAAATCTTGGGTATCTGATCCCATAGGCGTTCTAAGCCATCTTGAGTATCCCAGCCGGAACTACTCTTGCCGGAGCGCTTTCGCCATTTGAAGTGCTTCATGACTTTCCCAGGGCTCTCGGCGATTTCGCGCTCGGCCCAGTACCCCGCCGGGAACCAGACCCATTCGCAGCCTTCTCTGGCCGGCCGAGGAGGGTCGATATACGTATTCGGAGTGACCGGCGCGCTCCTGTACGACTCCTTCACGATCTGTCGTCTAGCAGGGTGCATGGTAGGTACTGACGACGATGGTATCCTGCTCGTTGGCCCGTCTACACCAGAGATGCTAGGGAGTTGCTATCGACTGGAAGCACTCCGGTGAGACCATTCTGACGATGAACTTCTATCTCCAGTGGTACTTCCTGTGGCAAGGAATTGGGGCATTTTAGGAAATAAAGATAAATATGTAAATTTAGTCGGTCCCGTCACTTGAAAGAGTATACTTCATGCGAGGGTAACAAAAGATCCATTGTTGGTTTAGGTATTTCGGTTATATGAAGTGGAATTTATAGGTGGGTTTATACCAAGGCCAATATCATATTGGCTAGGTACCTAGGATAGACATGGAAGCAACTATATAGGAAGGCATATAAAATTGTTGAAACGCTGAAGCCGACGAGGATATTTATGTGCAATATCCGTAGCACTTTCAACCGTGCTGTAGGTGCCCGGGTATCTCTTCCTTTACCAAGCACTTGCCTCACTTGCCTCACTATATTGCCGTTTGCCCGTTGATGCATGCATGTGCCTGCGTAAGGCATGTATATATAAACTTACATGTGCGTACCTACTTATAAGGGATGGGCGTCAGGTAAGTCTTTACCTTAGGTAGTGTATACACATATTAGGTACGGTTTCTAGACCTTTCTTACCTAGGTAGACATTTATCAACCGTGCGTACCTACCTAGGTATATACCTACACTAATTTTGCATATAACTGTCTTTTAACGTCGGGGTTTTTTTTTTGGAAGAGGTATATATTCAGTCTATAGGAGGGCTATACATGATTGGAGTTAGGTATCCTGCCGACTTCATCCTTGCCAGTCGCTCCCTATATCGTACATTGTTTTACATCCCTGGATATATCTGCGTGCACAACGCTACTATCTTGCGCGTGCATTAGCTCCTCGGTTGGTCGTACCCATTTTGGATTTCGGCTCCATTCGAGTGATGTTAAAAACATCTAGTTCCTCGGGGCCGTTGTATAGGGGTTCTTCATGTCCTTCCTCATTCCAGTCACCAATTACCTCACGTTCCGGTCCATCGATCGAAGCATTTCCACCGAGAATATTCTCCTTCTTCCGTTTTGATCGGTCAGCCTTGGCACGAATCTTTTCCATTCTCGCCCGGCGTTCGGTAACGTCGACGCTAATCTTAGCCAGCTGAGCATCAATCCGGGTTTCCACCAATTCCTTGACGTGGAAGGCGAGGCTCTGACTTCGAAATACGCCAGTATATCGATAACTAAGCCAGAGGTACAGCGTTATCGTCTTATGAAGACTTTCCAACTCTCGTAGATATTCTCCTTTTTTACCGAAGAAAGTTTCATCCATGTCGAGAAGCTCTAAATTAACTTCTGGAATATTGAGGAGTTCACCACCATCCATATCAGAGACACATTTTGCAAACGCTTGTAGTACTTGAGGGCCCTTCCCATCACGCAAATAGACCGGCGCATTCAGGAACACACATCGATCGTAAACCGACATGGGATAAGGTTGGATTAGATTAGCAACTGTTAACATCTCTTTTAGGCCACAGATGTGGTATCTCGGAGAAAGTCGGGCAATATCTCGTAAGCGGATTAATATATAGCTGAAAGGGATATTAGGGGGGAAATAAGACGAGAATCGTTCAATAACCGACGGTGGAGCTTGTATACCAGCCGTTCGTAAAGGTTCCGGCTCGGTACGGAACGCTTTCTGCACAAGAGAAAGGTCAGCCCCTTCTAGGGCTGTCACCAAGCCGGGTTGGCCGGTTCTGGGCGGCGGAGTGCCGATTATTTCGTCCCCATTTGCGTTTGTGGTCGATTCGGCTTTGTTCGCCTGCTGTGCCGTCCTAAAACGACCAGCTCTACCTCCTATCTGTTTTATCTCGGGTATCGGTATTTGTCTCCAGTTGTTTTTTATACGTTTATGCATTTGTTCGAAGATGATCCGTTTGATTTCTAAATTGAGACCCATGCCGATAGCGTCACTGGCAACGAGGAAATCATAGTCGTTATCGGGGTCGTTAAAGAGTGCAGCTTGTTGAGCGCGAGTTTCTGGTGGTAGCGATCCGTAAACCACGGCACACAGGCGCCCTGTAGCCTGCTCGATTTGGTTCTTTACGGCATGAATGCCAACTCGCGAGAAAGTGATGACGGCGTCACCCTTTTCGAGGTTTTTGTAGTTATTCAGGGGTGTTTTCATGGTTTCCAATGGGCTGAGCCTATTATACCGATGTATAACGCATTTATCGCCAATGGTATTGCATAGAGACTGTATCAGTTCTACGGCACGTTCCTCTCCACAGAGATGAACCTCCTTGGCTTGTACGCCTAGAACGGCTTGGGTCCAAGCCCACCCTCTTTCGCTATCACCAATCATTTGAATCTCATCGATGACGGCGACGTCGACAGGGAAGTTAAGGGGAGTCATCTCAACTGTACAACTCCTAAAATAGTTATCTTCGTCCTCGGGAATACGCTGCTCTTCACCGGTAATCAAGGCACATTTCTTGCTTTTAGCTATGAAGCGAGTATAAACCTCATGCGCTAATAGTCGAAGGGGGCCGGCGTAGATACCGGATTTTGAGTTTTCAAGCGCCTTCAAAGCATTGTAGGTTTTGCCAGAATTGGTAGGACCGACATGAAGATGAATCGTGCGCTGCATGGCTCTCGTGGCGGGGAACCATTCGTAGGGGAATCGAAAGTCGGCGATCTTCTTATGCGTAGCGGCGATGTTCTTGGGAAATCTAGTACGCATAAGAAAGTTTTGAAATGCGTAAGTCAGCTCCTCAGCGAGCCCATCGATGTCGCTTTCAACGAAAGCATTGCGCAAGCTCCAGAACAATGGATTCTCGGATTTTGAAACGGCATTCTTCTCGCTCGCAAGATCACAGGCCTTGTCGATCGACTTCTCAAATAACTTTGCCTCGCGATCCAGGTCAAGCTGATTGTTAACGCCGAATGCTTGATACTCATCACGCTTCTTATCCCAGGAATGCGCAGTAGATATCATCTGTCGGTATTTATCTAGAGCTAGTTTTCGAAATATGCCATAGGTCTTTATAACTTCTCTTTGCGACTTTTTAGATAAGTTGGCACCATCACTAGATAGGACCTCTATGTTGCTTAGACGAGTTTGAGCTTCCTTGTGTCTCGGGTCATAGTCAGCTGCAAGGCTCTATGAATTGTTAGCAATTACGATCAAATAAGTTTTCGTTTGCTTCAAGTAGGTACCTTTGGAAAGTAACCTGGCTTGGACTTTGACTTTGACGGAGAACGCGTCAAGGTACTAGAAGTTGTAAAGGCATGTCTAAAGGTATATCTGAAGACATGTCTACCACGATATACGTGAGCCGCATAGCTTGAACTAGCTTGTCCAGACCTAAGAAGGAAGCGCATTGCACATGTAAGGAATGAAAAGAAGAGCAGGAATCATGTTAAATTTGTGATCGCTTTACATTAAATTTTTTAAAAATAACTTGCCATCGAACATGAAGCTAACGAAACAAAGTTACTAGGTTAGGTTTAATAAGTGTCAATGGGAGGCAAATCATGGCCCCTCGTACTCTAGAACTTTTTTTTATGGTGGGTTGTCGATAAGGTACATAAATTTTTCTTATCGGAGTCGGAGCAGCTAGGTACCTTACATAAGGTTTTCTTCAAACACACGGAGTACAGATACCTGTCTGTACCTCTTGCCTATTGGGATCTACCCGTTCTAGAGACTGTCTTTCTATTGGCTAACGTATCACTTAATGCATTCCGCGTCGTCATTAATGGATCTTGAGTTCGCCTAAGAAGGTACAATACCTACCTCCTAAGCCTCGCCCCAGACGCCTGAACTGTCCGAAACTTGCCTTAACTGCCTAGGTGCTGACCTGGATTTTGCCAATCCAATTCCCCCAATTTCGAAATCCCTCCCACCTAGATATTCCTCTCCTAATTATAACTGGGTAACCAAAGCCAACACCGACGAATATCATCAGATCTCGAGCGACCAGTTACCTTCTACATAGATTAAACGTCTTAATATATCAGTCACGATGGCGTCTTCCTCGACACCTCAAACTCCACTTCTCTAGTACGTCTCCGATCCATCTTATTCATCGGAAAGTGCCGGTGAGCGTAGCTAACAAGTTGCAGTTCATGCATCGCGCATCACACCACCATACTAGCCGAATGCACCACCTCAGCGTCATCGCAAACCTCGTCGCTTGCCTCTATCATCCTCCCTAAGATCAACCATGACACCCCTCAGAAGCTCACGTACACGCACGGCTCGCACCACATCCACTACATATCGGAAGCGCCCTCGGCGCACCCGGGCAACCCGTCCGCCGGCGGATTGACGTTCCTCGTGATTGCCGAGTCGTCGCTGGGACGTCGCGTGCCCTTTGGATTCCTGTTCGAGATCCGCAAGCGTTTCTTCGACGAATTCTCCGCGGAGACGGCCGACTTTGCTGATATGCCGAACTACGGCGCGGGAAGCTTCAACGCTGAGCTCAAGGGCTTGATGGTCGAGTTTGGTACCACGAGCGGCGGTCGCGATGATGCGATCACCAACGTTCAGCGCGAGATCGATGACGTCCGTGGTATAATGACTCGCAACATCGAGGGCCTACTTGAGCGAGGCGAACGCATCGACTTACTCGTCGATAAGACTGATCGTCTAGGTGGCAGCGCGCGAGAATTCCGAGTACGGAGCCGCGGCCTCAAGAGGCAGATGTGGTGGAAGAACATCAAGCTCATGGCGTTGCTCATAGTAGTAATCGTCTTGATCATCCTCGCAATTGTGATTGCGGTCAGGAATGCTACAGGGTAAATCAATATCTCAAAAGCACACGTGTTGTACACGCTCTTTGGCAGTTTAAAAGATATCCATTTGCGGCTTGGCGGATAATCGTCTCTACTAAGAAGGGAGTACGAAAAAGGCCTTCTAATATGTTGTATTTGTAACGGCGTTTTTTCTAAGCTCGCAAGCCGATGAACTCGGTATGAGCTAACATTGAAGCTCAATGAACCAGAGGAAAAGGAGAATAACCCACCTTGTTACCTTTATTGGCGTTGGTACTTGAGCCGGAGGAATTGCTTTAGGATACCAAGTGTATTCTAGGTACGTTTGTAGCTATATTTATGCGGTTGTGTAGGTATCTTTAACAAGCAAATTGATTTCAAGTTCATGATTCTATTAGGAATCTTGTCAAGCAGATCGCTTTGTGATAAGAAGAGAAATATATAGTTGATTGTCTATCAAGACTACAAGCCATTCGGATTATTGGCCATAGATTCATTTTATAACCCTCGCCTCTGTTTATTCGTCCGTAAGGGATGTCCCTCATAATCTAGAAGAAATAGTTCCGTCATGTCCCCGTTGTGTTTCTTGGTAAGCATATCCGTATGCGACGGGACTAATTACTCCTGCCGCATCAAAAAGGAGCGGCGACCTCCGCAGTCTCTCGGTAAAGAAGACAGGATGCAAACTCGAGGCATCCATTCCCATCGCTGCTAGAGTTGGGGGATGAGGTATCGGCGCAGAGATGGTTTGTGACATGTGACCGGGAAGCGGTAAAGGCTGAACTGCCAGGGCCGGAACCGGAGTCGGCATCGGCATTGAAGTCGGTTCTTGAGTGCCTAATGGTTGGGATGATGAGTTTAGAGATACGACATCCGGAATTACGCTGCTAGGTTCTTGAGGCGGCACCTGGGTTGAGAACTGAGTTGCTATTTTGAGAGGCTGAATGCGAGGGTTAGTAAACAAAGACAAGGACTAGATTGCTGGTAAATGCGAAATTGAAAACTAACCCGAGGTTGTCGCTTAATGTCGTCATTCTCACGTGGGGATAAAGCAGGGTGCTTTAAGCCGAAGACCTGAGAAACCGAGTGCCGCAACATTATTTACTTATTGATATATTTCTCATTGGATTGAAGAAGTAACCAAAATCAATTAGAAAACGAGTTACCGTTAGGCATTTCTATTCAACGATATTTTCTGAGGTATCAATTAACGCTGCCTTATGGTGGAACTCTGATGCATACCTAGGTTAGGTATTTGAAAATGCATATTGTTATACTCGGCACGTTCAACTCATGCAATGATGATGCGTCGATAAGCTATTAAATTCGGGGCCATGGGTAATCTAGGCCCAAAGCGGGCGTTTAAGTCGAATTAGGCTGGATCTACTCAACTAATGCAGTTTAATCCCACGTTGATACATATCGGGTGCATCTCTACCATGTGATGTATAGCAAACTGCATGCACCCCAGAATTTGCTTTGTAAGTCGGAGAAATAAAGGGTTACGGGTATCTATCCGATATATCCCTTTCGGTTCGTTCAAATAGGTACTCTTCGTAGGAAAGTTGCATAGCCAGGAAAGCCGGAGCGAGTATATCTATTATTACAAACAGGTATATACTATAATGTCTACTCACGACGAAGTCTTCTTACCCTTCCGTCGCGAAGTTTTCTTTTCGGCATCTTTTCCCTTCTTGATTGTATTTATTAACGAGTCCATCTCTTCTGCCTTCTCCGCCTCCTTTTTCTCCTGTTCTTTAAGCTCTTGCTTTTTCTTTTCCAAGACCCTTAGCGCCGCTTGTTCCTTTTCCGTCTTTTCGATGAGCTTGTCGCTAGCTTCCCATAATTTCCTTGCTACCTCTTCATCCTTGACGTCTATTCTGGCAAAATCCACCTCGGAACATTCTTTGATAAGTTTGCCTCCCGGCCCCATTCCTAACCTTGGATCCATAGCAGCGTGAAGAATAGATTGGGCTCCCATCTTGGGACTCTTCAATAGGAACCAAGGTACTATATACGCAAATACGTAAGTTGCGAGTCCCCAAAGCGAACCCCGGGTCAACCATCGTCGCATCCCGGGAGTACGCGTAAGACCGGGGTCGACAAAGATAACCCGGGAGTTCATTGGAAGTTGATCCGGCCTCTTGTACGCGTCGAGATGCTTTTGGTATGCTTGTCCAAATACCATCAACGCCAGCTTGCTTCGAGCATAGGCTTTCCCTGGTGCCCATTCCTTCTTCACGAGAGCAGTATTGAGCGGCGGGGACCGGATATAAGAGGAACAGGTCGGGATAATGATTCGTACGTCGCGGTCGAAAGGCTGGGCCCGGAGAGCCGGACTCAATATTCCCAATAAGTGAAAATTAGCGAGGTAGTTGACCATCCACATCTCTTCGATTCCTTCTTCCGTCTCAGTCCGTTTGCCTCCTGGGGGTGTAACAGTAGCAGCACATAAAATAAGCATATCCAATCGGCGGGGTGGTGCGTTATCGATCCATTTGGTAGCGAATTTACGGATGCTGTGTAGAGAAGAAAGGTCGACTTGTTCCGCGTATATCATTTGATTGTTTGTTGACTGGCGCATTTCTCCAATATAATCGGCCAGGAAGGGGTTCGACGGTGGTAGGTGGGTAAGAAGTACGATTTGCGCTCCACGTGAAGCTAAATCTCTCGTTACGGCAGCGCCTATTCCTGCTGTCCCGCCGGTTATCATGACCACACGGCCATGCATTTTCCGTTCGGCTTCATTTGCGGTTCCGCTGAAATATCGTTTTAGGAGGTATAGAAATCCAACTACAGCTCCAATTTGGAATAAGTTCCACGGGTCGCGAGCCCAACCGGGTATCCAAGCCGGAGGGCCATTGACGAATGCATCGTAGAGAAATGGAATTGGCATGATAACCAGGTAGAAGTAATTGAGGAATCAAGGGGGAAGGTTTCGAGAGGAAGTGGTTGCTGGAAAGTCTAGCTGGCAGATGCATCCATTTCTAAGCAATCAGTGAATGGCGTACAGCAGGTTACAGGGGGACAGGGGGTTGTGACGACAACTCTTTTTTTTTTCTGTCCTTCAGAGATCCTTACCACTAAAAAAGCATTAACAGGGGTTATTAGATCGGAAATGCAAGGCTGAGCAGTACCGAGACAGGTCCCACTTCTATATCTTGGTACATGATCCCTGTACTTTGGGATTTCGCCTCATCAACTTTCAGCCCTTTCGAATTCCTCACTTTTAAGCTTTCACCATTCTTTTATTCCCTTCCATGCACGTCGATATCTGAAGAGGTCTGGTTGCCCAAGAATCTAGACTCTGAGCTGAATGAATGCATCCCATTAATTATCGAAATGGCATCCGATGAGTGGAGCGATCCTGAATATGATGTCCCTCTTCAAGACAAACGACCTTTTGGATCGGGATTAAAACGAAAACGGGTTGTTTTCGTCCCTGCTTCAAGCAATCTCAACACTACAGAAAATAACACATCTACGAAATCCTCTAAATCTGTAGCTGATTTATACCTGAGCATTGTACTACCCAAAGAAAAGGAAACTAGCCAATCAACCCCAGAGGAAGGTTCAGACGCTACTACCAGTCTTCCCACTCCTCGGACCTGCGAAATCTGTCGGTTGCCTTTGGAGGAGTTCCTCGTGGGTGGCGCCGACTCTGATGATAAAGCAAAGACAAGCTCTCGGCCGCACGAGGCATCGATAGCACATCAGGTATGCCTAGATCATTCGCATCCACCTTCGGCACTCGACCGGTCGCGAATGGGCTTAAATATCCTCCAGTCTCAAGGCTGGGATCCGGACTCGCGAAAAGGACTGGGTGTTGAACAGCAAGGTGTGCAATATCCCATCAAGGTAAAGCCGAAGAACGATACCCTAGGAATAGGAGTCCAAGTGCCAAAGAACCTACCGGCAAAGAAAGAGAAGCCAAAGACTTATGACGCCAAGAAGGTACGGAAGATGGCCATGGAGGATAAGAAGCGGCACGAGAAACTCCGGCGACAACTCTACAGCAATTCGGATGTGGAGAAATACTTGGGGTCCGGATAAAACACACCGCACGTTTTTCATCAAATATTATATATTATGACGTGCGCATTATTGAATTTGAAGAGACGGTCTAGGACTACTTTAATCATTTGAGATACCCCTTTTTTCTAGGTTAGACTGTTAATAGACTACATGTAGGTCTGCTTATTCTATAAATATTTCCGCGACAATCTATTATCTAATAAGCGGCTATAAAGACTACATCAACCGCGGCTTACCTTTTTCGTTAGCCTATTTTCCCTGTCGACTACCTATCCGGTTAGAACCTTCATGGAAGTTGATGACCGCCTGATGTACCTATCGCGCTACGTATGACGTCCCGCAACTCTAACTTTTTAGATGCCTTGAGTTGGCCGTTGTAGGTAGCGAACTACTAATATCGGAATACATGAGTTACCTCATGTGTGTACATGCCCGATCTTACCTATCTATGTATGTGGGTACAAATCAAAAGTCTCTCTACCCCTTTTCGTGCTGCGAGTAGCGATGCTATTTTACGTATACGAATGTATACAAGGCTAGGTACCTAGGTAGATATAGGTACCTACCTACATATAGGCGCTAAACGTGTCTGTAGCACATTGTCCGCTAGTGATGAAGTGGGGCTTTCCAATTGTTCAAGTTTGTCGCATTAGCGGATTGGCGCCCTGAAACCAAACCCCGCCAAGGGCCAAGAACCACATTACTACATTATTACATTCTCGCGCTCCCGTCTTCTTTGAAACTCCAATCCTCTTACCACGTTGCCAGGTGTAATGCGTTCATCGATACCTGCAACTCGCATATACCTCCGGTGATACAGTCCAACTCCCCTTACGTCGATCTCCTATCACCATACGCGCCTACCGGAAATTATTACTATTATATACATATACATATAATTTTCAGCAGCGACACGTTGATTGATAGGTACTCTCAGGAGCTTATTTTTTTTTTTTTAGTTCCTACGTATAATTCGAATTCGAGCTCGCAACCGCACAACAAGTCGCTATCCCAGCTCGAAGACCTTTTAGAAATAGCGTGTGGCCGTACAATTTTGTAGTGCCCACGGGCTCCAAGGCAAAATGGGGGTATCCGTAATCGACGAACAACGCGATGGTAAGACTGACCTTGTTTCTTCACGATGCTGGAAATATCTACCTTTCTCGTCACCAAGAACCCATTCGTAGCATAGGCAGCTAACGTTACGAATTCTCTCGCGCACAGTTCTCATACACACTGTTAAAACCATTACCGATGGCCAAGTATGCTAAGACCCCTTATACAACCCCCTTTTATCACCAAATTCGGCATACTAATAGGCTACTACGGGCAGTGGAAAATTTTGGTCGTCGATACCGAGTCCAAGAGAATAATGGACAATGTCGTCAAAGAAGATGATATCCTCAATCATAACATTGCGAGTACGTTACCCGACCACGTCCCATCTCTAGCACATTGGCTGAAGGGAGTGTTATAGACATCGAGCGTATCGAAGATCGTAGAGATATGAATCCAGATATGGACGCTATATATATATTGTCGCCACAACCTCACATCGTAGACTGTCTATTAGCCGATATTGAACGACGGAGATACAAAAAAAGCTTTTTAGTCTGGACCACGGTGCTGGACCCTCAGTTGAGGAGGCGGATAGACAGTTCTCCATTGGCAAAGCAATCAATTGCGGGCTTTGAGACTCTGTCGATCGACTATTATCCTCGCGAGTCGCACGTTATCACGTTTAGGGACCCCTGGAGTTTTCCGATTCTGTACCATCCTGCTTGCAATGGACTTATAAGGAAGCACATGCAAGACTTAGCTCAGAAGGTTTGCGAAACTACTCAAGTTCACGTCTGACATCCATTAGCTAATTTTGGGAACTGACAGATCACCGGTTTATGCGTAACCCTTGGCGAGTATCCCAAAGTTCGCTACTACCGGCCACAGAATCCAATACACGAGGCTAGCGTATTATCGTCACATCTTGCCCGTTTCATATCGGAGGAGCTCGACGAATATGCGCAATGGAACCCTAACTTCCCACCGCAGAGTAACCGACCACAAGGAGTCCTGATAGTGACCGACAGGTCGATGGACTTGATGGCCCCTTTGATACACGAATTTACATATCAAGCGATGGCACACGACCTACTACCGATTAAGGACGGAGATAAGACGACATTCCATATGACCGTTAATGAGGGATCTCCGGACGCAGAGGAGAAGGTCATGGAGCTTACCGAAAAAGACAAAGTATGGGTCGAAAACCGGCACAGGCACATGAAGGATACCATCGATAAGTTGATGAGTGATTTCCAGAAGTTCCTCGATCAAAACCCACACTTCACCAATTCAAACAGCAACACAACCAGTTTAAACGCAATTAAAGATATGATGGCGGGACTACCTCAGTTTACGGAGATGAAAGAAGCATACTCTCTTCATCTTACCATGGCACAGGAGTGTATGAATATCTTCCAGCACCATAAATTGTCCGAAATGTCTCCTGTAGAACAGGACATGGCTACTGGCCTCGATGAAGACAATCGAAGGCCGAAAAACGTCCTCGATTCAATTGTTCGGCTCTTGGACGACGACGCCGTCACTCAGTCAGACCGTCTCCGTCTCATAATGATGTACCTCCTTTATAGAGATGGAGTTATTCCTGAAGATATTCAGAGATTATTAGCACATGCCGCTCTACCACCTCAGGACGGCGAGGTTATAGCGAATCTCGAATTTCTCGGTGGTCGTACAACGCATGGGCTCAAGGATGTCCGTAAAGATATAAAGCCCCTATTTCCCATCGACACGAAGGTGCCGGTTCCCGAAGATAATTACATGTCACGATTCAATCCTGCCGTAAAAACCATGCTGGAGTATCTATGTAAAGGGGCCCTAGATCAAACAGTGTTCCCCTACGTTAAACCACCACTGGACCCTAATGAGGACGCCCTCATCGGCCAGGGTTCTCTACGAGCAGCGAAACCTAGTTGGGCTGGTGCTGGTAGACGTGTTGTAGATAATAGGCAACGTATCATCGTCTTTATGGCTGGTGGGGCGACGTTTTCCGAGTCGCGATCGTGCTACGAGGTTGGCGCGGCCCTGAATCGCGATGTCTTCCTAGCAACTAGTCATATGCTCACGCCACAGTTATTCGTAAGACAGGTGGGCGATTTAGGCGTAGATAAGAGGCGGCTCGATATACCTATGGAGAGACCACCCCAAAGAGCGCCCGCGCACTTATTTGAACGGCCTGCTCCGCCTCCTATGGCCGCTCCCGGGCTACCGACCGGCCAGCGCCCTCCTCCGGGACGGGCACCACCAAGGCCAGGTGGACAACCAGGGGGGTTACCAGGCGGACCAAGAATGAGCGGCGAACCTCACGCTCCTCCGCCTATGCACGCTCCACCCACACAAGCGATGAGTAGCATGTCGCTTCATACTCCTAAGCCATCAAATGGGAGCGATGTGAGACCGCCGTCGTCGTCGCACGGTGGTAAACCGCATAAGTTAGAAAAGGAGAAAAAGAAGCGCAACATCTTCGGCTTAAAGAAAAGCTGAAGAAAGAAAAGGGGAGCATAATTCCATAAGGATAAAAAATCTCGATATACAAACACGAAGCAAAATACCCAAAGACTAATAGAGCTGAAACCAAGTAGGACTTGAATCTTTCTTGAGTAGTAAGATCTGCCTAGTGTTTGGAGATAATAAAGCAAATAGAACGGGGGAAGATCGATAGGAAGCAAGCATGCATATACCATTGGCAACGAATGCATGGCGTTGAGGGGTTGGCGTCTTGAGAGCGAGCGTTCTGTTCTGTTGCTATAGAGTTCTGCATGGCAAGAAGGGTAGCTAGGGAGGAAAGAGATCAGTTGGCTGGGTGGGTGGGTGGGTGGTTGGTTAGTTATACACTAATACACTGCAGCTCTTGCGTACGTGACCGCGCGAATATAATCTGAATTATAGACATGTTACCGATTTATTGACTGAGAACCAAGTTGAATATATTATGCTTGAATGTTTAGTACACAGGTATTTGATTCATTCCTCTTAATAGTACGGTTCCTCTTGCGCGTAATACCCGTTTTTTTGTTTTTTGTTTTTTGTTTTTTTCTTGTCAGCGCTTCCTCCGGGGCTCCGGATACGCGTACTTGATCCTTCAAGTCCTAATATTCATACTGCGTATTTCCAGTAATGAACATGCCATTTCTACCTTATTATCTTACCTGGGTGCCTCTATACCTATCACCACAGACACGCAATCCAAGTAAACAAACCGCATCGAACGATACTGCTATTCCTCGTCCAACCTCACATCACCCCGAACTCCGTCCGGTCTAACGTTCAGATTGTCCGAAGTCCTGTGTTTGATATATATTACCTGCCTACCTACCTGCCTGCTTATAGATATAGATTAATCAAGTCAAGGGTAGACAGCTACCTCATTAAACGTTACGGCCGTAGAAAACAGCGGCAAAAGTAGAAAATCCATTGAGAGCCTAACCTAGCTTATCCCTTCCATTACCGAGCTTCATAATTCATCTCCTCTTCATTACTACATTACTATCAACACATCATAACATAAGAACTTGCTGCGCCGTGAACCTGGTTATATTTGCTTCGGCATGGACAGAGAGCCCTGCGATCGGGTAACTAGCAGAGTGAGAGCCTCCGTTTGGTTTTGGGCTAATTTGTTTTGTTTTCGCTTTTTTGCTGTTATTTTGGAGCGAGCAAGGAGGGTTATTACAATAGTACAAACGCTATAGTCCCTTTTACTTCCAAGGAGAACATACAGGAATCACCTCGACTCTTGCCTTTTCGTTCCTTGCCTTCACCTCTGACTTATTGCTACCAGTACACACCATAAGCGTTCCGTCGCCTCCGCTTAATCCAGCTTCTGAAGGGATATATTGAGGCTATGTCATAAATAATCCCTCTAGGTCCACGTATGGGCCGAGTAATTTCATATTAGCCTGTCGGGGTGGTCGGATTCGGAGGGCTCCTAGTTCCGACGGAAAGTGCCGGGAGGAGGAGGCATCCCGCGATGATCGAAACCGAATGTTACGTTATCCGGTTGAAAGCCGGGGAGCCCCGGAGGTATGAATCCCGGCGGTGGCGGTCCACCGAAAAAGCCCGGAGGCGGTGCCATGTTGCGTGGGGGGCCGACCAGTCCCTCGGGAGGAAACGTGTTCATGGGAAAGTTTGCTGGTGGGAATGCTCCCGGAATAGGTCCGTTGCGCGGGTTACCGGCGAGCCCAGGAGGAGGGATCATAGGCCGACCTGGGGGGGGCAACTGTTGTCCGGTGTTCTGCATCCAAGCATTTGGATGGATCTGATCCAAACCTGGAGGGACCTGGCGCTGAAGGATTTGGGTAGGCTGTTGTGGACGAATATCCGGTTCCCTATGATGGATTGGAGCGTCGTCGAAAAAGCTGGGTAAATTGGTAGAGCGGCCGACTTGATGCGGAGTGTTGCGCTCATGCTGATAATCAAGCTCCCTGTCTTGCGTGGGAAGAATTTGCGCTGGCCTAGAGGGCTGTGGCATTCTCATAGCAAGCTGCTCATTTCTCTGGGCTTCAGGCGCCACTCGAGCGCTCTGCATTAGGGTCATAAGGAACTCAGCATTACTATTGCTATTTCGGCTTGGTGGTTGGTCGGAGCGCCCTGCGCTCTGTCGCTGGCCGATGAGATCATGTAGAACCTGCTGCTCTGAGCGCACTCCGGCAGCAAATTGCGGATGCACTTGTGGCCTGGGCGTATGAACATCCTGGCCCTGAGGAATCCCACGAATAAGTGGTTCCTCTCGGCGCTCCTGTACATAAGGTTGGTAAGGGCCGGGGGAAGCCATCACGTGGCTAGGAGGCTCTGAAAATCCGCCAGACGGTGGTGTGGTTGCTTGAAGTGTTTGTTTGTGCAACTTTTGCAGCAATGCCTGGAACGCGACTTTCTCGGCCGTGTCATTTTGTGTTTGCGCACCGCCTAGGGCAAAGAGGGGGTTGCCCTCGCCGGCTGGCGGAGCACTAGCAGCAGGAGTTGGAGGTTCGACTTGGCGTCGAGATTCCTCTTGAGACGAGAAGAGCTTCTGAAACCGCGAGCCCGTCTTCGGTTTGATGACGGGAATGGAATTCTCCTTGGTGGATTCGCCAGTGTTTGCCGGCGTTTCAATGCTTGAGCTCTGTGCAAACGCAGCAAAGAATTTATCCGGCCCAGTCTCTATAGCAGGTGCCGACTTAACTTTTGTCTTCTCGGCCTCCGTCTTCTCGGGCGGTGCTGATGTCTCGGCGGCTGAAGGGGCCGGCTCAGCCTTTGCCGGATTCTTCCCTGCTTTCATACTCTCCATGAACTTCTTAAAGTCCTCTTGAGTATGTCCTTGGGGTTGCTCCTCCACGGGCTCATCGAGCCATTCTGGTTCCCGTTCTTGACGCTGATCCCGGTCTCGATCCCATCTTCGTTCGAACGTTCGCTCCCTCGGTTTGTCTTGCTGTCCTTCACCCGAATGTTCGTTTCCGGCTCTGTCTCTCCAACTCTTGGACCTGTCAAAGCGCTCCCGAGGTGCGGGGGCATCGTTGTCCCTTAGCCAGGGCTGCTCCGTTCTGTTTCTGTTCAAGCCATTTCTTCGGGGCTTATCGCCGTCTTCCCCTTCTTTATCCTTGGCGAATTCACCAAAGGTGCGACGAGGTCGATCCCCATTGTCGTGATCTTCTGGGTCACGCGGTCGGCGGTCTGCCCCAAAACGCTCAGGACGTTCGCCCATGCGGCCGTGGAATCGTTCAGCGCCCTCGTGACCGAAACTCTTACGAGGCTTCACAGTACTCCAACCTTCACTATCTTGATCTGCGTCACCGCGTCGACGAAAGCCATTCCGGGTATCACGATCGCGAAAGCGTTCGGAATTATCAGCGTCACCATTTCGAGAACGGAAAGCGAAGCGGTCTCGAGCATCTGTATCCTTCAGGGTCTTGTCGTTATCGAATGGCTTATTGGTCCTCGTGATAGTTGCTGACGAAAATGTCGTCCGTGGGGGTCCAAGAATAATATCCTCGGAGACTAGAGAAGCATGTTAGAAAAGGGGCGGGCTAGGTAGATAGAAGGGAAATAGCATTAAAACATACCTCCCGCATTTCGCGACGTGTGTCTATCAATGCCTACTCGCCTGTTAGATTGGTCCAAAAGAGAGTGTTCGTTGTTTTTTCGCTCAATACCGGGTTTGTTTCCTTGGTTGTTACGGAAAGTTTCGGGCGGTGGACTATACAACTCCATTAGCTTGACGGTGAAAACTCAATTGTAGGCATCTTTGGTCTGGTTTAAGCATACCCCATCCATTCTTCCGCGGGAGGAAGTGCGCCAGGTTTGACGCATAACGGAGACTCGCGCAAAAATATCAGCGCGTCAACAGTATATCGTAATGCCATATCATTTGAGTGCTAGGAAGACGTCTAAGTTTGAATAATAATGTAGGTGCGACGGCGGGGGAAGATGGACGATGTCTACGTTTGAAGGACACGAGGCTGTGGTCAGAGCGGTAAGATAGGTTTATCGTAAATTAAAAGAATAGACAAGGCTTTCCTTTTTTAAGGTATATCTCTCGGGTTGTCTTTCTTGTGCGGGGTGAAATAGTATGTAAGAGGGCGTGACGAGGTTTTTTTTTTCTTGCTGGCGACACCGGTCGGGTTCAAGGAATCCCGGACCCTAGAAGGGAATTCTATCGCTCATCAAAGTTGACTAGGTTAGAATTGCGAATTGGGATTGGAGGAGGCGTGTCAATTGACGAGGCGAACAAATCGAAGGCGAGGGTATGAGCTACCTCGGGATGAAGAGTAGCAATGTACGTATGAGGTATGGATGTTTATTGTTAGAAGCGGCGGTGGTTCCTCTCAGGGACTCATCTGAAATTTAGTTGTTCGATGAATCTAAAAAATAAAATAAAAAATAAAAAATAAAAAAATAATGCTGTAACCTAGTGGCTTTTCTTTTTTTGGTGGCTGCACGGATGAAGTTCCTTTTAGTGTCGTATTTGTTGCTGTATGATCGGAAGATGTTACATGTAGGTTATGTAGGTAGGTTGTAGGCCGACGTCAAAATATTTGTTCTAAATACCAAATCTTCCCCTAGGAGGAGACGGAGACCACCAGAAGTTTATTAACTGCCCTGAAGATATGAGAGAAGAACTAGGAAATGTTCCAGGAGTGGCTTCGTGTCCCATATTTCGGGGTAGGAGGTACCTATGAGGGTACACACCTAAAGTACTTGAATACGTCGATAATATGGGTATCTATATACTTTTAGCTAGGCCGCCATGTAAGCCACACTGATTGTACCTACCCAGATATACTTACGTACACGTATGTACCCGAGATTAACAGAAGGCACTGACCAGGCCTGACGTACTATGCAGCAGTAGGTACTGCTGTACAGCTAATTTAGCGTCACGCTGGCCTGAGTGGGTCGATACCTGCAAGCTTTTGATGCCTAAATCGGGTCATCACTAAAGACTTGTACATTTATGTAATCAACCATAAGGTCAATTCTGCTATATAATTAACATGTAACGTTATAGAATATAAATGTATAAAATATAAGTGTATAAAATATAAGTGTATAAAATATAAATCTACGAGTAAAGTACATAGAGGCAACATGCTGTCTCTGTCTAAGACATCGCATCGACGAACGCCTCGACCTGAACAGACCAGAAATTACACGTTATAACTTATAAGTCACAAGCAGCGTCTCGATACAACTGGAAACGAGATCCGTGCCGAGGTTGTATGCATTGGTGATATATAGGTACTATTCCGCTATAATACTGTTATCGTCCTACAAGCCTTTCAACACCGCCTTTGCTCCACGCCGAGATGCGTGTCTGGTCACAGGTTTCCCACAACCGGCCAAGCAACGCTTGGTACACCCCGCGCTCAGTGGCGTCCGTTGCAGTATCCCTCTGTGCTAGAAGCCAACTCACTGCCCCGAACCTTGTGATTAAAGTGTTGCTTCCCCCCTCGATAGTTGACATCCTATAAACTATCCTTAGGATTTGCGTCCTTAGGTTAGGGCCCATGAAGGGATTGGCCGCAAGGGCAAATAATCTCTCAGGTACCCTACGCTTGTGAAACAAGGCCACATCCGCGGGTGTTCTCAAGCTTTCGAGTAGGAAGCCGAGAAGCCAACTGACTTCAGAGTAAAAAGAGCCATCTTCTGTAGGTCCCTCCTGTAGAATATTTTGTATGAGTGGTATCTTGTCTAATGACCATACCGGTCCACCAGTAAGGAACAAATTAACCTTCTCATAGAGACTATGTAAAGGGTTCATTAGAACCTCGAGGGCTTTGGAGGCAAAGGCGACAATCACACTCGGTAATGGCCCGTCCGCAACAGAATCTCGTGCTGATTCAGCGAGTTCCATCAGCAAAAGCCAGACCTGCTCGTTGTTTTCGTATGTCGAATCCTTAATCTTCGCAGCCACCTTGACTATATTCACCAGTGCTTCCTTCCTAATGCTCGAGTGTTCGGACAAAAGTAAGCGGATCAACGAAGACGCATATCCCTCCTCGACAAGTTCCTCGGGTGTTTTGGACGTCCATTTAGATAGCGAACTGTCTTTAGTCGTTGTAATTGGCACCGCTAGCCTCTGTTCTAACTCCTCGGGGCTGATCTGCGTGATTAAATTACCGTTTGCTTCTTTGCCAGCGTGGTCTCTCCGCCCATTAGGGATTACAGCATTGCCATTCGGGCGACGTTCATGCGTTTCTGGTATGGTATTCTTCCTTTTTGGAATGCGTAATTTCTCTTTGGACTTCTGGTCTGTGAGACCCGCGGAAAAGAGCTCCTTCGCAGCATCAACGAAAGGCCGACTGACACCGGCAGTAAGGGAATATCCAAGATACTCCGACAGAAACTGTACAAATGTTTTAAGTGTAGCTTTGCTAGGAGACGACGAATTCAAAAAGGGAATCTGCTCCGCAATCGTCATTACGAGAGGGCAAGTAACCACATCTTCGTCTTCAGAAGCCTTGGATTTTTCTAACTGCTCTTCAATCATCTCGAGGTATTTGACTGGTGTTCTGGCACAGCGCTCGGCACAGTTATCCAAAAACATCCATATCGTGGAATCGACAGATTCTAGGCTCTTCAACGCTGCAATTAATGGGTACAGCCCCGGCTTGTTTGGCCGATCTTCTACCAACTGATGTTCGCTAGCAACCCAATATAGGACACCATCTAAGCTCTCATTAGATAGCCCAGTTGCTTTCTCGACGGATAGTCTTAAGAGAGTTATGAACGGAGAGTGGGGTATATCAGAAGTTCGAGCAAACCATCGCATATTTGGAGAGTATTTTGCAATCGCACATAGGTTTTCAAGTTCTAATAGAGACATCGCCGTACTTTCATCCGCTGTATTAGAGGCTTCGACTCTCTTTAAAGTAGATGAAAGTATTGGCGAAACATCAAACCTAGCCCTCAGGGCGACCTGAGGGATAACTTCATAATAAAGTAATAACAAACGGCTTGCTGCTTGCCGTTGAAGTAGATCATTTTGCTCCATGGCAAGATAACTTTTAATGACGTCTTTGATGTCTGGGATCCTTTGGTAAAACTGGTCCAGGAGTCGACGAGCTGCCTCTTCCCAAAGAGAATCCGATGACGACGATGCTTCTCGATACATTTCCAGAACTCGACCTAGCTTTTGCAAAACTAGTGTCAAAAGACGGATGGCGTAAAACGAGGCCAATTTTGATTTTATTGAAAGGCATCGTGTTATAGCTTTGGGCGTCATAGGCAATGGAATTATGTTTCCAAGTACTACAGAAGTAGGTGGTGGAATCCTTGCATAGCCTTTGGCGTGTCCAAACCAGGAGGGGATTGGTAGTTGGACGACATTATAAAGTAGCGCGGCGTACCCAATCCAAGTGGCTGTCAATTTCGGATCAAATGCGAACGACTTTTTATGACAAAAGTAGTTGGCAGTTAATTCTGGCGATGTTTCAAAAATCGCTATTAGAAGCTCATTTTGCTTTGTGCTAGACCACGGCCGTAATGTCTGAATAAACTCTGCCAACAGTGAATTTCGTACAGGTACATCGTCCTCGAATTTGTCCATCCACGGGACACTATCGATACCAAAATCCACAGGTTGATCGTCGTTGACCGCTGATGGTATGGCGTTGGGATCTACACCCTCAGGATAATAGCCATGTTCCGATCGACGAACGCCCGCATCGGAATCAGTGCAAGCAGCGGTCAGGAACGCATGTGCTGAGTCCTCAACCGTCGGATGCTCACGATCTGACCCACCCTCGTCTTCAATAGCGGCTTCGGGATAGCCATAAAGTTCCGCTATCCTTATAAGTGAATGCGCATTCAGTATTCGGATCTTGATCTCCTTCGGAAGTTTCTTGTCTAAAATGACAGAAGCCCTCAGCGTATCTAATATTTCACGGATTAACGAAGGGGGATCTTTCCTAATATGTCTCATAAGAGCGGCTACAATGTCCTTCTGCGACAATAGGTCGCGCTTCGCTTCGAGATGAAGAAGCTTTAAGCTGCTTAAAAGAAAGCGTATCGCATTGGTTCTAACGGACGGCCTTTTGGGGTCCTCCACGCCTTCACCTAGGTATCGAAGACCCATATTCCTGGCAAGTGATTTAAACGTATTGTTCCTGGCTCTAAATATCGGGGCAGCAAGCGCTCCACCATCGAAACATACCGCTTCTTTGAGAAGTCTTAGCGTTGGTGATATTATGAAATCCTTGCCGTTGTCCGCCGAGAGATTTTTGGCGATGAGCTCTTGTTGTCGTTTCTGAAGGAGTGTCCGACATATTCCTAGACCATACGATACCATATTTACTTTCCCAGAGAGAACTTTAAGCAGAAGCGCGAGTACGACTGCAACAGCAGACATAACATTTTCGTTATTCAACTGCGCAGCCATACTCCATGATTCCAGTATATCAGGTAGGTAAATTGGGACCTCGTCATCTTGCTCTCGTGGCTTTACCGAGTCTAAAAAGTCTTGTAATATTTGAAACTTTTCGGCGTCCTGGTCTTCGTTGTTGACGATACAATCGAGGAGGTTTTTGAATGATTGGAGGCCTACAAATAGTTCGTGTTAGCATCTCATGTTCTAAGATGTACCTATGGGCAAAACTAAACCGACGTACCGTGCCTAGCTTTCCGAAGGTCTTGCTCAAAAGCCAGCAGCTGGCGAAGCTGTCGTCCGCTATAGACATCCTCAGAGGTGGGAGGATCATGCACGTGGGCAGTTTTTTGCTTCTTCCCCGAATTGCCCCCCTCACCTCCATAGGACTTTCGCTTGGCCATTTTATGTAGTATCAAACGAGTCGCGCTTCACTACGGCATCATCAAGACAATTACCAAGGCACCCGACGTTAGACGCGCACCGGGCACCGCACGAAAATAAGCCGCCAGCAATTGTCGGATATGGATCACTCTTATGATTATGATATGGTGCTATCAAGAAGAATATACGGCTTCATAAATAGTATCGGAGCTTATAAGCTACTATGTAGGTGGTTTTCTCGCTTGCCCGTGTCGCATGAATGTCACATGAGTGTCGCAAATAAGAATTTCAGAATTTCATTTTAGAAAATATCTTGAATTGCCGACTCTGACCGCTCCCCCACAGTTGCGTATTGGGTTTAGTTTATGCAATAAGCTCTTGGAAAGTTCCGTCTTGAGGCACACTAAGTGGGCCGGCTACGTTCTAATAAGGTTTAAACCCTGGCTCCTAGTATCCAATCATGCATAGCAGACATCATTGCACTGCATGTACGGATCCGTATAATGTGCTACAAGTTAACTTCCGCTTGTCTTGTCTACTATAAGAGATATCAGAAGTATATGCCAACTTAAGGAATACTTTTTAGTAAATAATGATAGCAATAAACCGTAAATATAATAATAGCTTAAGAATCCGCACCTAAAAGATCGTTATTTTAGGAGTTTAGTCTAACAATGTTTAGCTAATATGAAATACAAATCACAACAAGTCACATATATAGTAAGCCGAGAGATGAGATGCTCTTATACATATTATGATTGTCTGTCTAATAATATGCAACATCACATAAAAAATAAATAAAAAAGCAAATTGGAAAGTCATAATAAATTAGATCATATACGAAGCGGCCCTTTGCCATAATACAGCGCATAAATATCTCATCTTCTCTACTTCATACAGCACCAGATATACAACACTCCATACATAACTCCTACACATTTCGAACGTGGATATCATACTACTCCCCCTCCTTCCCACTACTATTAAAGCGGGCCGCTCGCTGCTACATTATCCGTGAAAACTTTCAACTATATCTCCCAGAGCCTGCAATCAATGGATCAACGTGCTTATGTTCGTACTCTCGTCCCACATACATATATCTCATCTGAAGGGTTTACAGCATATCACCATTCGACGGGCTCGCCTTATGAGGCGGTAGGAACGAATTCGGCACCTTGGGGACCTGTGGTGAGATCTGCTGCTGTCTTGCGCGGAACAATTCCCGCTGTCTCTCGGCGTCCCGTCGTCCGCCACCTGTGAGCCGGCGCATGTGCGTTCGCGTCGTCTGTGCAATTGGTTTGATCATATTCTCGAGAAAAAAAGAACTCTCTGGTGCCCCGTTTAGGGGGCGGTCTTCGTCCCCGTCGGAAAACACTTCTTCTGTTAATTCGTCATCGGAAGTCAGTTCACCGAGCTGGGGCTGGGCCCACGATGCCGGTGCCGAGGGCGATGTTATCGACCGTGCGTGGAGACCCGGCCGCGCTATGGCGATGGGGTTAAAAGCCCCTGGATTCATGGCATTAGACTTGGTGTCCTTTGGCATGGGCATACGGTCTACGAAACCGTTTTGGAATGATGTGTTGGTTGATGCTTGGTGGAGAATAGGTAAGACGTCGTCGTAAAGACGAGCACCGGACTCGTAACTCTCGGGCGAGAATTCAGTCACCGTTCTTGATGATCGACCCTCACTAGGGGACGTCTGTGACATGTCATCGAAGAAGTCGTCTAGACTATCTAATTTGGTTATCAAGTCAGCCATTTGGCCGTCACCTTGTACATCATCCGACATCATAGTATCGGTTCGCTCTGGCATTTCGAAATAGCCGTATCGGTAGTCATCGGCATGGAATTCCACTTCTGGTGTCGGTGTCGGATCTGTAGCTGCGCCATCCTCGGGGTTCGCCTGACACATATAGAATGCGGCATGTATATTGGCCCGTGTATTCTCTGTCTTTTTTGCCGGAACTGGAATCGACCAACCAGAATCCTCCGGAATGCCAAATAGACTCTGCGTTGTCTCGTACTCTTTCCTATCCTTGGACGCCGCGCTAGTCATACTCATGCGGACATAATGCTTATCCATCGGAGTACCGGACATAGTCATAATGTTATCCAGTACTTCCAGTGCCTCCATGCAATATTCGGTCTGTAAGAGTCGGAAAAGCGGAGATATCAGGTCGGAGCCGTGGCTGGCAATCTCAGTTTTGCGCATTTCGGTTTCTGGGATAATAACGCAGAGCAGCTTCATGGTCATAATCTTCATCCAAGGTAAGCTATTTGTGAGGAAGCCCAGAATCATTGTTAGCATTTGGAAGTCAAGCTGCGGTAGGAATATTTCGCGCAGCGCAGCGAGAAGCTGAACCATAAATTCCTTCCCTGAAGAGTATCTAGACTCCATGAAACCTCCTAAAGCCGCGCATATCGATGACAGTCCTTGGGCTTCGGCCACCGCAAAAAGGATCTCCGCAGTTTGCAAGGTTCCCGCGTTGATAGGGCCATTATCCATGGCATGCAAGAAACGGGGGAAATTGGCAAGAGTAGAAAAGAAGAGTCTGTTGTCATTTCCGATGAGATCACAACTTGGTAGCTGAACAAGCTTATCTAGGATGTCAAGTGTGGGCTGTAGACAAATTGACGATCTCAGACCCTTGTAGAGCAAAGGCTGGACACCCTCGAATGAGCCCTCCCACCTTGGGGGTTGACCGTCCATAAGAGCCTTCCGAACACTCGGCGAGTGGAAATCAACTTTTTCCAAGAATTCATCGAGCATCTCGATTGCCTCAAGAAATTCAACCTCATTAATTGAATCTAAACACGCACATGTCGTCCAGAATAATTGGGGAAAAGACACTAGCTTTTCCGGTTCGAGTTTCGAAATGAGGGTTTTAAGTGTCGTTAGGATTTCCATGGAGAACGTCTGGATTTCCGTGTCTTCGTCCGCAATAGTATTAGACAACCGAGCAAGCATGTCGCCAAGCATTAGCTGATCGAGCGAAGTAAGGATACAGCGGAAGATCTGGAATGAACGACAAGCGAGATGTCTGACCGGGCACGATGTTGCCCAAGTAAGTGATAGACGACTCCACTGTTCCTTGATTCCCGGGAAGGTGATTTCAAAAGTCTTGACAACTTCCGCGGTAAGGTGTTCCATGCTCTGGGGCACCTTGTTATCACGGCCATCCACTTTACCATTACTCTCTTCGTAACCCCAAACAACAGCACGGTCGTGGCGTCGAATTGCATCAACCACATCCTCTACAGACTTTTTAACCTCCATAGGAGTACCCTCATCCATTTTCGAGACCACCAGTTCATGGATCAGGTGAACTAACATTTCCCTGGCTTGCTCTTGGACGAGAG
Organism: Daldinia sp. FL1419; assembly: GCA_025201765.1. NCBI lineage: Eukaryota > Fungi > Ascomycota > Sordariomycetes > Xylariales > Hypoxylaceae > Daldinia > Daldinia sp. FL1419. Next base: position 126,185 of record MU623445.1, read on the forward strand.
GAGTATAATGATCCCAAAGTACCGTAATGACTTGCAATAAAACGATTAGATTATCGGTGTTTAGCTGCACAGGTGATACCATCAAATCAACCAAGAGGATTAGGGATAACTGTCCCAAGGAAAATCCGGCCTGCTTAGTTCCGACTGGTAAAGCCTCCGAAAGATCAGCGCAATAAGGTAACTGCAGTTGACTTAGATCAGGTGGCGATGGGACGACGTCTCTCTTCTCGTTAGGAACCATAGCTTTGGGAGTTATTTGCATAAGCAGAAACTCGACCACTTTGATGCCCGGTGTGCTAGGAGTGCTTGATAAGAACACTACTATTTGTTTGGCGTACTCGACAAAGTTCTGTTCTCTCCGCTCTAGACAGAGAGAAATGATAAAGTCAAGCACAAGTCGGACATTTCCGGGGAACGGCCCAGTAGCAAGAGCTTGCCACAACGCCTGTACCTCGTTGTGAAGTGCAGCGCTGGATTTGATAGTAACTTCGAGAAGATTGGCAAGGAGAACGTAAGATTGAGCTGTAGGTCCGCCATTTGGATCGACCTTTAATTCAATAGTCTGAATCCAGGGTAGGATAACAGCTACCACGTTTCGCTGCGCGCCTGGGGGGAGGTTCTTGAAATACAGAGTAACCTCAGAAAAGATATGAAAGGCAAGTTCAGGATGCTGCTTCGCGAGACGTTTAGAAATCTCAAACTGAGCTAATTTATAGACAGCCTTGGTCTTATCCGCGATACTAATCTCGAAGTCTCGGATTTTGGAACTTTGTGCGGCTTGCTGTCTCTCCTCGAGGGCCCGGAGAACATGTGCTGACTTGGATCGGATATCGCTTTGGTCACTTCCTAGGGTAAATAAACACAGTCCTAACAATTTCCAGAATGGCGACGGGTAGTCGAGATGCTCCAGTAGTACCTCGGTAATCACTGTGAAATAGCTTTCCAACACTTTTGGTACTTCCGTGAGGTAGCACCGCGCAATGCAGTGCTCCAAGAGGTAGGGATGGTCCTGGTTATAAACGACCAAGTTTTTCAACGCTCTTCTTCCAATAACGTTGACTCTGTCGCTTCCGGAGCTGAAAATCGACTCGACCCAGTTCAACATCCGTCTCATGTCGAAATGAAGTGTAGCACCGCTCTCTGTGGTTACGCTGACTGGGCCGGCACAAAGACTTGCCATAGCACTCAGAGCTGCTGTTTTTAAATTCCTTTTCTCTATTTCCATGGCCGCAGTGATGGTGCCCCTTTCGCCAAGAGATTGCTGATCAATCAATGACTGCCGCATCGAGTCTTCTCTTTGGCGGATTTGCCTCTCGTTCGGAGAGAATCCACACCAGTCTTCCATTAGGGTAAAGGAGGATTTGCGCGATTCAAACGTCATCCAACGGGATGGGTCTTTCGTACGATTAACTCCCTCGAAAAGCCCTTCAACTAGACCGCAGTAATGTCGCCTTAATTTTTGGAACTCCCAATCCATCTGGACTTCTCCGTCCATAAGGAAGAGCTTGAGGTCCTTCGTGTACGTACAAAGATTATTGAGGATCCAATCATCTTGATAAACTTCGGGATCCTTTAGAAAGTGACAAGTCAACTTATATACGTAAGTAAGCTCAGTCCGTAATAAATCCATTTTCCGATTTCTACGTGGGCCACTATTCGTTCGTTGGTGTATCCGAGCCCGTGCTTCGTCGTTACACCGGGATACTTGTCCCTGTAGTTCTTCAAGTAACGTTCGATATATGTTAATATTGATTGAACCCATAGCAAGCACGACAGCCTCGCGGACAGAAGCTGACGAGGCCAATAGTAAGGGTATCAAAAACTTGAAAAGTGTCCTAGCCGATACAATCTTATCGGCGGCCTTGGAGACTTTCCGTGCATGTTGGCTATTTTGTGATACACCATTTATAGTTGCACCAGCCTCGGTCAGCGTCGTACAAGCAAAGGTCAAGTATAGCTTCCATTGTTCCACAAGCACATCAGGCTGCGTCGTTGGTGTCCTTCCCGTATATCTGGCACTGCCTGGGTCAGATCCATAATAAAGACCCCGAGTCGGTTCCGACAGGACGACTATGCCTTTGTACATTTGCAGGATTCGGTTGCATACTAGATCTCGGCCGATAGTCACAGTGAAGGGACACCGATCATAAGCAATCCGTATAAAATTAGGGAAAATTTTAAACCAGAGAGTTGTATCATACGAAACGTCACTGGTGCAAAGCTCAATCAAGGCCCCTTTGTTGTTGCTGTTTTGCATGCCCCTTTGCAGCCTGCTCCGCTCTGCTACTGATAGATGTTCGTCTTTGAAATTCATCACTTGCACCGAGTCATTCTCCAGGATATCAATGAGCCGAACAGTATCCTTCTCTTGAGTGTTATCCTTGCCCAAGGCAGCGTCGAACTCAACGATTAGCCGAAGGACCGTGATCGCAAAGTGCCGTACCCTACGCGATTGCGAGCACAGAAAGAATAAACCGCGGGCCTCTACATGTTCAACTTCGGCCCAAATGCTAGACAAATCTAGTTTCATTCCCCTTTTGTCGGCACCATTCAAGTCCCCGGTGTCAGATGCAGCATCTTTCGTTTTTTGACGTATTTCATCCCTCCATATTTGTAGCAGCTCGACGTAAAGCCGCAAAGTACTTTCGATATGACCAGGACCGAGCATTCCTCCATCAGACATCGTAGAGTAACGGTCATCGAAATTAAAGATGAACCGAGCAAATCCTACCGTAACTTGGTGTGCGTACGATTGACGGGCGATTGACTTGAGAGACTGAGCGGAAGACTCAGCAATGTTATGCTGAACGTGTGCCGTGCCCGTACAGAGAAGATTAATAAGTGAATTAAAAGGTATATCAGCTGGAAGGCAGCGAGGTAGAGCCTGCACAGCAACATGAAGAAGTTCATAGAAAGCTTGCTTTTGGTCAGCAGGACTTGGGTGGTCATCGCGTCTTGAAAAGTTGAACGTCTCGGAAATCGGTGTCTTCGGGCCTGTTGGGCTACTGAATTTTTCATCGAGCGCAGCTTGACCTCCGAAAGTATTATCGCAGATGATGGTTATTCTACCAAGAACTTCCGAGAATTGCTTATAGCGCATTTTTGCGCCATCACTCAACGCACCTACTTGTACGGGTTGAGAAAGGGATTCGTCGCGGTCGTATGTGAGAGGACTTGCGGGTGCCATGCCAGAGGTTGAGGCCGATGCTGGTGAACTTGGAGGAGCCCGATCAGAAGCGGATTGGACAGGATATTGCTGAGGAAATGGAGGTCGTTCACCCCTTTCTAAATCCGCCATGATGGCGAGAAATGCCCTGATCCCAATGACTATTTTATCCGGCTCTAATTGTTCGACTTTAAGATCCTTATTCTGAATAAGGTCGGCATTTATTAAAGGAAAGATAATGCTATCGCAGCAATACTCTGGGTATTTAAAGCCAATGATTCTAATAAGTTGTATCAAGGGCCCCGTAGAAGCCGTATCCGCAGCCGAAAACGTACGTTTGGTAGCAGGCAAGACGAATTGCATTACTTCGTCTAGCTTTCGCCCAGCTCCAGCAATTGTATTAGTAGTCCGGTACAAGTAAGCCCACACTAACCGTGATACGACTTGCAGGCATAAAGGACGCATATTGCGATCTTTGAGTCTCGGTTGGACTGTTCGAATCAGTTGCAGCCATTGGTTACTTAGATTTTCCGGTGGTGATACACAGAGCATCGTTGCTGTTAACGGGAAGGCGGATACCCAATGGCGCGGCTTTACGAACATCGACGCAAGGCGAGGGCTAACATGGCTTAGTACCTCTGACCACTTCAGATAGGAGAAATGCTTGTTGGTGGCCTTGGCCGCGATGGGAAGAAGAAGCGTATCTAATATCTGGCAGAATGCAGGCTTCACCTTCTGGCCGTGAGACCGGGCAAACAGTTTCGCTAGGGACACAAGAAAGTCGCAGGCTTCATCCCAGCTTTCGTCGGTATCGATTTTTATATGCAAATGCTTCATGCCTCCTAGTACCAACTCCACCTGACCTTCGGGATCTTTAATCGGTAATACCGGACTTCTCACAGCAAGTTCCTGAAGCGACCGATCGAGATCCAAAATAAACCGGTTTGTAACGCTAGCAAAGTTGATCATGCTCATTGCACCAAGCAACTGAGCGAAAAGATTCCAATTGGCCAGCTTAAGGGGCGATACGTACAATTGCTCTACATCAGCAATCTTTAACTGGCCAAATATAATACCTTCAAGCTTTTCCTCCATCTCAGGGGTGATAGAACTGAGGCTACTCTGGGTAATAACTTCCAGGAGGACACGGCATAATATGTAAATAGAGACGATAGACCGACGCTCGGCGTGAGCTGCTTCATTTTGCTTCTCCGCTAAAACGTGCGGCACGCCAGATGCCGCGTCTCCAGAATTTCCGGTGATAAGTTGCAGCGGCTCTGTGTTACGCCTAACTAGAGACGCTGCAGGGAGGTTGGACTTCATCTGGTGAAGTTGAGTACGTGCCTCATTAGCCGCCTCGCTTTTATGTTTCCGCCAAAGCATTATAGAATCAATTAGCGGCCTCGGCTTTTGGCTCGCGATATGCCCAAGAGCCTCAAGAAAGCGATCAAAAGCCGGATCGGCTCCGGGACCGCATATCTGCTCAATCGATGGTTCGGGATCAAAAGGTACTGTGATGCATTCCTGTAGCTTGTCTTCGGCCATAGCAATAAACTTAATCCCTATTAGTAAATAGTATACACAAACCGGGAACCATTTCTACTGACTGATGTAAATAATACATGCATGGCATATTCGCCCACCGTTTTCGGTTCATCCCTATGGTGTCTCGACGAATGTGAGTGGTGATGTGTATGATCGCGCCGGCTTTTGCTATGCATCCGCTCAAGCTTTTTCTGGGTAATAGTACCGTTGATGTTATTCTCCTGACTAGATTGTGTTCTTTCTGTGGAATGGATGGATGCGTTGGCGGTAGTGCCCGACAAGGCTGTCGGTGGCCGTGAGGCCATTGTAGGTATCGAGGCTGTCGACATTTCGGAATCCAACCGGTTTATCGTTGATATATCCGATCGTTCTGGCAGAAGTCCAGCGCCTGCTGCTGCTATCATTTGCGGACTGAGAGGACTCGAAGACGAGCTTGCGAGACTCCCGTTCCTCGAATGTTGGATGCCATGAACAATAGAGGTCTGACGATGGTGTCCGTACGATGCAGCCTTCGGGTCGACGAGACGCTCGAATATACCACCAGGGCTAGGACGCGACGAGGCCGAGCGTAGACCGGGGGAATTAATAAGGGAGGATGCCGATAGGGGCGATTCAGGGATGCCAGCGAGTGCACCCGACTGCAATTTCTCGAGAGAGGATTCGCGCGAATGCGCAATGGCTCGCGAAACAGGAGAGTCGGAGGCTATAGGTCTAAGAGTATTCTCCCAACCACCATTATCGTCATCGTCATCATCGGTATTACCGTCGTAAGTATTAAGTCGCGGAGGGGTTGGTCGCGCAGAAAACTTTAACTGGTCGTGGAAGTGTTCCGGCAGCGTCTGGGACGGAGCTAGGTAGTGCGACAACGTAGGTAGTCAGTAAAGGCAACACACATAAAACAGATAAAACAGACGACCATCAGTGCGCAGGGGATTTGAAATATATCGGAGCCCCCTCGTCTTGTGAAACTGTGAAACTGTGAAACAAAATCCGAAAGTGGGAACAATTAGGTATCAAGCGTTAAGCGTTAAGCGTCAAGCGTCAAGCGTCAAGCGTATTATACCCTAGCTAACATTTCAATATATCGCATATTCGTTGGCGCGATATATTCGTAAGAAATATTTCCGGGGACGAAGCGCGGAATCCACTCACCCATTGTTGAGCTTCGATGCCCATGATATGATAATATAATAAGATACGGTAGGATTCACAGACCTTAATAATAATACGGTCTGGTGGGACTAGGGACTCGATTGATGCTGTTAACGAAAGAAATTGAAGAGCTTGGTGATATTATGATGATAGTAATTTGAGTGGACGACGATGAATGATGACTCCAACCTACCTTTTTTTTAATTAATTTTTTTTATTCTTCTTCTTCTTCTCTTTCCAGTCTCCCCCTCCAAGTCCCCTATTTTCTCACTTTACGTAGTACTATTTGGTACTATTCGACAGTTAGTTAGGTACCTAGTTAGATGATGGCCTAAAAATATGATCCAGGATAATCCCATACCGCAAGTCACTGCATATTGCGAATGGGCATCTCTGAAATCGACGCAGTGCAATTCCATCCAACAATTCCTGATGGCCGACTAACTTTTTGGTTTTACTGGTTAGCCCGTCTGTTTCGTGGAGCTAGCATAGCCAGATAAAATCATCGACTTGAAGTCTTTTTACTTATTTCGTCGGCTATCGAAATCTCGAACACCAATTAGCTGGTAATACTGTACATACTGTATCCCTCTCCTAAAGCCCCACCGTAAAGAACTTGAGTCAATCACAGGCCATTTTAGCTCGTCCCTCTATGCAGGGCAAGGGTCTTTCTGCAAGGGCCATATCCTATAAAGATCCACCCGAGGGCACCAGCGGGAGGTTGGCTGGCTGGTCCAGGTACATAGTACAGCCCCATGCAATAGATAGAAATTTCACATACTGTATGAGCACACCACGTTGTTTAAGAGCCTTTAAGTGCATACAACCTTGACGTATGGTGTAATACCAGTCTTTTTTCTCTTCGAGTCTTGTAAAAGTTTAAGAAATCTTAGAAGAATATACCCCTATGCTTGCAAGTTGCAAGTGTATAATACCCGCATATAAACACGGTAACAAATAATAATGTAGACTTTGCAGGAAGCCCTCCGGGTTTTGTCACGCTGGAATATTGCCGAACAAAGGTCTAAGGATATAAGACATCAATAACAAAATATCAGTGGGAATAAAATTGAAGTAGGTCAAGGAATTATACATAGTAAGTACCACAACGATGACCTAGATTGTGGTAAGGTACGGGGGCTCTTTACTATTACCATACTTGCTATTTCGTGCATCTACGCACGTACAACATCCTGATCGAAGATCCCGTCCAAAAGGCTGGTTTTGAAAAATATTCACCGCAAACGGCGTGGCTTTTCGACGCTCGTCGCGCGCAAATCCGTTTACATTTAGTAGTATTAATATTATCGACAGGAGATGCTAACAGTTAGTAGAATCGAATGTAAGACATGGGAAGAGGTCACAAAGAAGGTCAGAATAATTCTTTATACATTGAACGAAAATCATCTTCGAAAAATGTTATCGCAGTCAGGCAAAGCTAGACATACATTTATTCTGACCTGGTCTTTCACCATGAGATGCACTATAGTAAGAAACTCCTAGGTTAGAGGAATTAAATAAGTTTGAGCAATAAACTCTATAAGGCGACCCAGAGCTATAAGAGACCTGCTTAGTTATTTAGTAGTTAGCATATTTCTAAGTAATCAACCCGCATAACGCTCCGCGTGGGATACTTTAACAGCCGTGGGGGGCGATCGATCTAACCTAGCAAGGTGCATAGCGGTATCGGCCGAGATTTTAAAAAAGATAGGCTCCATCATCGGCCAACTATATGGTAGGAATAGGATGCTGCAGGATTACCTCAGCCTCTCAGGGAGAAACTATTCGTGCTTCCTATAACCGGTAGTATATAGTATAAGATGCATTGATTGGTGCGACGTACGGAAATGCCATGACAATGGACGTTTTGGATATTTAGGATGTTTACTGCCTACCTCCTAGGTACCTGGTATATAGATGGAAACTTTAGGTAGGGCTGATAATCGTAAGGACCTGGTGCCGAGAAAGACAAAAATAACAACCCCAACCCCACTAGCCTTGAGTTACTATGCAACTTATCAAAGGTTACCTAAGAGGTATCTAAAGTATGCAACTACGGGATCATGAAGCCAAAGTGTTCTTTCCCGATTAACCCGGAAGGGATGAAACAAAAATAGAAGTTAAGTCATATATTTTACCGATCGCGATACCGCTTTCCCTCGGATAATCCGGAGCATGTGCGGGTCCGTGGGTCCGCCGCTCCGATCATTACGGAACTCATCTACACGTGTAGTTATAATTCATCAATGTAAAAGAACATGAGGCATCAGATTTCCCAATATAGCCATAGCAAAAGGCCTAATCTATTCGGACATCTGATGCTCACTCTTGTTAACACCGATGTTAAGTAAGCAGGCATCTAGGAGGCAAAGCATTTGATCCAACAGAACTGAACGGTTAGGGCTTACGATCATACCATGCAGACCGCTTTTCGAAAAAGTGGTAGTTAGAAAAAAAGAAAGAAAAAAAAAAAGAAAAAAAAAGTCTATCGAGGAGGGAAGGCTACCTACCTACGTATTGACCTGACCTTATAAGTAAAAAATGACTGATACCGAGTTATTAAGATTGCCGAACTTGAATATGTCCCTTCGGATAAGAAGCTAACCGAAAAGTAATAAAAGATGCTGAAATAGGGGAATTAGAAGAAGTATCTATGCATAGAACGTCCCAGAAGGCTATAGGCTACAAGCCACGAGCCACGGATTATAGACTGTCTAACAATGCCTTGTATGTTGAGGGTTGCGAATTGCCGAACTTGGGAACAATCGTACATGCGGTAGCCGATTGGATGTCCCGAAGTCAGGGAAAGATTTCGGTGCTCGGCGCACCTCAAAGAATTGCTTTTTTTTCGCGTCGGGCTCTCGGGGAAGTTATTCATGCAGCCACTATTATTCAAGCTATAAAACATGCTACGTCGCGGCATTGAAGAACGACCGACCGCGAAGAATTATTGGAATATGTGGGCAGTACCACAAAGACGACATGTGTTGAATCTCGGAGTTTAGCATAGCCAAGTAGGCCAGGTAGGTACCTATCAAGTAGTCGAAGAAAAATAGAAAATAAAACGTGTACTTACATCTCACATACATGCATGGATGTAAACGCAAGTATCAAGAGTTATGTAAGGGTTTTTTTTTTTTTTTTTTTTTTTTTTTTTGTTGAAGTTGGGGCGGGGGACAATGGCCATTTGGGGGGGGGGTATTGATAGACCGAAAACCCAGCAAAAATCATCGAGTAGA